>CAKALG010012172.1:1077-11392 GCA_916700815.1 Helicolenus hilgendorfi
GCTGCTCAGCGTCTTCTCCAGCTCGGCAACAACCATCGTCACGTGGCTCGTCTCCCGGTCGATGTTTTTCTGAGCCGCCCTGAAACGTTTGTTCAGAGTCTCGTACGGCACCTGGGACGATAAAAACACCACGGGATATTTACCTCGGTGTATCAGGCTTTAAGGTTTAGCAGTGACAAAGAGCATGCATTTCACGCTGTACAATTTGTCATTAGTGAACAAACGTATATGAAAATAACATCATATTGAAGTAGTTTACATAGATATCTAGAGACTAAAAAAACTGGAGCACTCTACCCAAATAAATACTGATAGACTTTTGCAAAGACTCTTATAAAAATGTCACCGGCAGTTGGAAAGACATTAACACTATCAGCAGTGTTCTCTATGAGGCCCTGTGAACCGTCTTCTAGCAGCCTAATTTCATGACATTTATGCAGCAAGGACTCCTCGACGGAAACAAATTAAAGCAGGGAGCAGATAACTGGTCCCTACTTTTTCAGTCGGCAACAATCCTGTCTTTCTTGCTACTGCTAATATCTACAGAATACCCCACATGAACTGTGCTGAATTCAGTTTAAACAAAACCTGTGAACCAGATTAATTTGACCGTTGTGGTTCCTTCTCCGAAGCCGTTTTCTCGTATGAACTCAGGACATTGGGCCTCATGCAAGAACATCTTTGTATTCTTATGTTAACTTTCTCTTTTTTTCGTACCGTGCGCTCGTACGAGTGTACCACGTCAGATTCAGGAAAGGCTCCTAACTACAGATAACTGTGTAAATGATCTACGTAAACATGATGAATGCCACCTGTGCCTAAATGAGTGGAGTTCAAAGTAATGAAATATACAATCCATCCAATAGTGGAAAAACTTAGGTTTGGATAACAGCAGACTAATTGCAGTTGGCTCCTACGACAGGTCTGGACCACTCGTAAATTGTGATCGTACCTAAGAGAAAATTCTAAATACAAGAAAATTGGTGAGTGCGACAAGTTCTGCTAAATCACTCGTACAAGGCAGTTATGAACGAATCTGTTCATACGAGTGGTTCTTTCATGAGGCACAACGTCTGGAGAATCAGGACCCGAGTCTTTTGCCGTTCCTTGATTATCGGCCCATACCAACTGAAATTCCCACATCTCGTCGTCTCTCCAGTTAGACATTGACATTGGTGCAGGGCTGTCCCAAATACCATTTTTTGGACTTCAAAGCTTCGGTGAGAAACATTCAAAGGTTTCCAAAGCTTCGGGACAGCACCGCTGCTGCATATCCGTCTGAGAATAACTAATAATAGTTGATGTTGAATACGAATAATGAATCATGTTGTGGGATTATTCTGTATTTCATGGGCTATTTGGGGATTTATACATTATTATGACACTTGTATACATATACAAAAAAAACAAAAAATGAAGAATTTGAATATTGATCTGGAGGTTGATTACCATGGCAAGGGTTGAAGGTTTGAAGCATTCGGGTCAGCCCTACATTGGCGACATTGTGTAATTGAGGGGTCATTTCTTCACATTCACGCTCGGATGTTTATTTTTTTCCGGTTTCGCGCCAGTAATATGATAGAAACGTCATCATCGCGCCATGGGCTCAATCGGACCTCACACAGACTTTGTACTAAGGAGATGCTGACGGGGTAAAGCCTGTCGGGCGTTCTCACATACAGCTCCTCCAGGTAAAGCCTAGATAAGTTCATCGTTGCTGTACATGTGTGAAAGGGGCTTGAGAGGCCTACTGCATAAAAAAACAAAAAACAAGAGCGCTTTGATCCATTACCAGGGTTTTTTTCTTCTACGTGAGAGCCAAGTTTAATTTCACAGGTCACTAACATTGGAGAGGAAAATTATGCAAACAAGTCACAAAACAGGATACAGTAAAGAATGTTGTTTCTCTTCTGGTACTATTATTAAGTCTATCAGATACAATTTTCCTAAATTAAAGCCCAGAATGAGACCCTATGATTCAGATACTTAAGTGTACCTAAGAACAGTTTTGTATGCACTAGTAAATATTCATTAGTGCGCTGTTGACAGAAATGGGGGGCTTATTCTGCTCAGGTATGTGTATGGCCACTGTATGAGATGGAAAAGATGGAAAAAAGCACTGGCTTTACATCATGTTTTTTCCCTGAGGGATACACCTAGATCAGGGTTTGCCGCCGATACATTCAACTGGTCAGTGTTTATCCGGCAAATATTGATTTTCAGTGACACACTTGGCCACAGTTCAACAAATTCATCAAGAAATTAAACGTCTTCAGCAGCTAGATGGCGATGATTACAGTAAGATGCAGCGAAAGACGAATCAACTCATAAAATATGCATAGAATTCACATTGTATGCAAACAAGCAAGGATGAACTGTATAATGTAGCAGAACTAAAGACCAGAGAGATTATAATACAGTATGTCAACTGCCTTTGTTAAAAGGGTGCCGGTACCCTAATTCAGCAGTTTCATAACATCATCATTACATATGTCTTTATTTATACGTATATCTTGGTAATATATCCCACTTCAAATGTATTTTTGTATGCATTTCACTACATACATTAGGCCTGCATATGACATACATATCCACAATTTGTACATAAATGTGTATTTGGTTAATAAATACTTTTTATGAAGCTATTGATACAATCAAATTAATTGAACATGAATATAATAATGCATAAACGCTACAATAAAAACAATTTAATATGACATCTGTTGGCCTGCAGATTAAATTAGATTAGACATTTTCAGCGCTGTTTTCTCAGCATTAAGCGAGCCATGTATTTACACAGAGACTAAGTTAGGCAGGTGTTTAGGGGTGCGCACCTAGACTCACCAGGATTGTAAGAAGTAAGGGTACTCATGTGGATAAAAATCAGAAGTGACGGTACTCAGTACTGGTGAGTACCGGCCCGTTTCAGGCACTGTATATAACTTTAGATTTTTTTTTGGGCCTTTTGCCTTTTCAAAATAACACTAAAGAAACAAACAATGATTTGTTTCTGATGAATCTCCTGCACATTTTGAGAAAAATACAAATATTCTCTTTTTGAATATGACTGGCAAATAGATCATATGTATATTACTCTTTTCCATACAACCTTGATTTACTTGACACGAACATCAGTCATGAACACATTTCAGACAGCTATTATAACATCCAGGCTGACACCGTGTGAGTGGTTGTCTGTCATGATTTGTTGGGAGGCAGCTCATTGCGAGAGACAAGCCCACTCCAAGCAGTGTACATTACTCATTAACGATAATCACAATAACTACAGTCATTAAATGGATTAGGTAATTTTAGCAATGAATGATGATTATGATTTACCTTGAATACAGACACTTTATGCAGCATTACAATGTAATTTCAAAGCAATGGGCCTGTATTTTCTAGCACTTGTGAACATACATTTTGTCTGTCATATCTATATATATAGATATAGATATATCTATATCTATATATTAGGGCTGTCAAAGTTAACGTGCTAACGCAAATTAATTTTAACGTCACTAATTTCTTTAACGCATTCACGCAACTTGTGATTTTTAGGTTGTAGCGGGTTTTAAAGCTAGAGTGAAGATACTGGCATTATGTAAAACTACAAAAACCTAATGAATCCACTGGTACCAACCATGTCATATTACCTTGTCGCGAAGGAGGCTAAATAACGCTCCAAACTTGAGCTAAATATTGGCGAGGAAAAACTGTCATAGCCATTTTCAAAGGGGTTCCTTGACCTCTGACCTCAAGATATGTGAATGTAATTGGGTTTCTCTGGGTACCCACGAGTCTCCCCTTTACAGACACGCCCACTTTATGATAATCACATGCAGTTTGGAGCAAGTCATAGTCAAGTCAGCACACTGACATACTGACAGCTGTTGTTGCCTGTTGGGCTCGAGTTTGTCATGTTATAATTTAAGCATATTTCTTTATGCTAAATGCAGTACCTGTGAGGGTTTCTAGACAATATTTGTCATTGTTTTGTGTTGTTAATTGATTTTCAGTAATAAATAAATACATTTGCATAAAGTATACATATTTGCCCACTCCCATGTTGATAAGAGTATTACATATTTGACAAATCTCCCTTTAAGGTACATTTTGAACAGATTAAAAAAATATGGGATTAATCGATTAAATATTTGAATCGATTAACAGCCCATATATAGATATATATATCTATATATGGTTACCATTTTCTTTAGGAATGCTTCCACAAGGACATAATATCCAGCACATAGTACATTTTGCTACCTGTTAGTAATGCCCTTTGTCAGGTAACATTTACATTATAATTCAGCTCCAAATGTAATCACCATTGCACAGCTGTAGACCCCCCATTTGATACCAATTATAACCATCACTCCTGTCTTAAAATGGTGCCCATCATCATCCTTACATCCTTCTACTGCAGCATCCAATTCAAAGGCAGGCAGACATACCCCCTAAAACCACCATCAGCCATGCTTTTCTGAACACACAGGGAGACGACATTATATTATATTCATCATGACAACATCATGCTAAGCCAATACATTGCTAGTACTCACAAAACGTGCTTTTAATATACGACGACGCTTGTCTGTCTGTCTTGCTCTCTGTGTGATGTGAGGAGCAGCCTGGTGGCTTGTTTGAGCTCGTCTTTTTAGCAGTGGTGGTGTCGCAGTAACGTTATGTGCAATGGAGGAGGAACAGTGTGCGTGTGTGCGGCAGCAGCAGCAGAAGAGCTGTGTGATTTCTCTCGCTGGCCATTTTGAAGTGCAGAGAGGAGAGCAGAGCAGCAGCAATCTGATGACACTGCGCTAACTCACTGGGCTGCTTCTCTCTCTCCTGTGATTTCAACCCATCCATCTTACACCCAGCTACAATATGCATGCTTAATGGCACGCTACTCATATTTTAGCGATGATAAAAAGGATGCTAATCCTGGCTTCACCACAGCAAAAACCAACTAGCAGGCCACATTTCTGTGACGACATTCCCAGTTTGTTGAATAGACTACCATGTCACATGTTCTCCAGTGGCTGTTTTATAACATGTATTATCATCTTTTTAACTGAATTATAAAGCCGAATTGTTAAGCGAGGTTACCCAGTGTTAGCACTGTTGTTAAATTCATTCACGTCCACATAAATTAACCACAAAGCTAAGAAACATTAAAATCATACAAAACGCGGGTGGATTTTGTATGGAGCGTTCACTGACCTGTAGTTTAGTTCACGACATTCCTTATTTGTTGAATAGACTACGTTGTGTGACATGTTCTCCAATGGGCTATTTTAAACATTTATAGAATTATAATTAACTGAATTATAATACCGAATTGTTAAGTAAGGTTACCCAGTGTTAGCACGGTTGTTAAATTCATTCACGTATACATAAATTAACCACAAAGCGTTAAAACGTTAAAATCATACAAAACGTGGGTTGACTTTTGAATGGAGCGTTCACTGACCTGACTATTTTGTGAAAAACAGGCGTACAGTTAAGCTAACAGCTTTGAGGCCTTCACCAGACTTATTATCAATAATAAGAGTTAATTAAAGAAGCATAAAGCCAGCTAATTACCCTCCAACTGTTGTTATTTATCCATCTTTGCTATATCTTTTATAACACAGGTAGTTTAGTGGTCGTTGCTACCTGGCTAAGCTAACGTTAGCCTCCCTGTCAACTCCGCTTCTCTCGCCGTCAAATCGCTAAATAATCCTTATTTAAATAACATCATCGAACACATGGTGTATTTGGGGACACACTAGAATCGTTAGGCTATATGTAAATGTTAGTTTGGGCTTGTTTTTACCTTTAGGGTGGGATATTCTTGGACTTTGAGAGCCATGGACAGTTGAGATGCTGTCTCTTGCACCGCCATCTTGGTTTTGTGGGTTTTTCTCTTGTCTGGTTGTTTGTGTTTTTTTTTTCTCTCAGTTCAGAATGAGCTCAGTGCTTCACTACCGCCATCTGGTGGGACGGTGTCAGCACTCACTCTCTCTCTGGGTGTGTGTCAGGAGGAGCTGTGTTTTGTGGATGCTTTTCTTATCTGAAGTGGCATCAAACTGAAAGTATTTCTTGATTCAAGGAGAGGTAAAGCATGTTAATTAGTCCATGTAACAGTTGCACACAAACGCATTTAAATGTATAAAGATTTGGGTATTTTAATTGACAGCCAGCTCTCTTTTAAAGGTCCCATATCATGCTCATTTTCAGGTTCATACTTGTATTTTTATGTTTCTACTAGAACATGTTTACATGCTGTAATGTAAAAAAAACTTTATTTTCCTCATACTGTCTGCCTGAATATGCCTTCATTTACCCTCTGTCTGAAACGCTCCATTTTGGCGCATTTTGAACAGAATTGCGTTGCTAGGCAACAGCTTGGGTCCATGTGTACTTCCTGTCAGCTGATGACATTCACATACACTGCAACCAGGAATAAACTGGGACACATTTAGAATGTTTACGTTTAAAATTGCGTCAAGGATCTAAAGAAATCCTGACAGCTTGTTTCAAATGCAGAGTTTCTGAATACGGGATGTGTGTATTTCCCTGTGGATTGAGCGTTTCGATAACGTAACGTGGCTACCGTAGAAACATGGCGGAGCAACATGGCGGACTCTGTGAAGAGGACTCGCTCCAAAGAACGGATATTGCTAAGAAGTGAAAGTCAATTGTTCGTTCCCAGCAGCAGAGCTACGCTTCCGCCATTTTGGACTGAAAGCGTCGACCGGACAGCAGTAAAACATCCGCCTATAAAGTGCTGCACAAAAGTGAAACCAAAGTTTTTCTATACTAATGTCATAATTTGAATGTCTCTACCCAAAATGTCCTGTGTGGAGCAATGAAAATATTATAAATCTGCAGACAATTATAACTATTTACTTACTTATTTATTTATTACATTTTTTGCCCGGTTGCTTCCCAGAGGAGCATAAAGTGAACGATGGACATAAATGGAAGTGGGAAAAATCCAGCACACAGATTTTGAGAGCAATCTCAAACTTTTTCATGTCAAAGACCTCCAAAATCAATGTACAATAGACCACAGACCATAGATGTATAAGAGGTTGCGTCCTGTGCTTTTGCCCTGCGTGTTAGTAAACAGCGTACAACTACATTAAATTCTGTTTATGTCATGCTACTAGTGCTACTAGCTACTGGCCGATGTATGGGGAGTTCCATGGCAAGATATGTTTGTAGGGCTCATTTTTGTCATGATGCATGTCCTTATTTTGAATTTACAAATGAAAAACAACAAAAGATATAGAGATATTTTAGAGATGTGAGAAATGAAACACTTGAGAGGGAAAAGCTTGACATTAATGGGGATGAGGATCAATGATTAGTTGTAAGGAATCCTGAATTATTTGTCAATTTGGAGACCAATCTGGGTTACAGTTCAAGACAGCCAGCTGAAGTAAAGTATAAAACGTATGATAGGAATACTAGTTTTCTAGCCAACCTCTATAGTAGGTGTCTTTTTCATTACGAAGAAATAATGGTACATATAGAATTGTAGAATTTCTAGTATTTTTAGATATTTAAAGTACATGTTAGTCTACAATTATTTTCATTGTCGATTAATCTGTCGATCATTTTCTCGATTAATCAGTTAGTTGTTTGGTCTACAACATGTCAGAAAATAGTGAAAAATGTTGATCAGTGTTTCCCAAAGCCCAAGACGACGTCCTCAAATGTCTTGTTTTGTCTACAACTCAAAGATATTCAGTTTACTGTCATAGAGGAGTAAAGAAACCAGAAAATATTCACATTTAAGAAGCTGGAATCAGAGAATTTTTACCTTTTTTTTTCTTAAAAATGTACTCAAACTGATTAATCGATCATCAAAATAGTTGGCGATCAATTCAATAGTTAACAACTAATCAATGAATCATTGCAGCTCTATTATAGTCCATATAACCAATGAATCCCCCCCTACATCCGTTCCATATCACGGCCACATGTCTTTTCCTGTGTGAGTGAGAGCACACACCCTCCTCCCCACCCGTTGTGAACATATTGCCATTGGCCGCTGTCCAGTGCTGCTCTGTGCTGATTGGCTGGCACAAGCTCTTATCGCTTACAATTGGCCCATTATCTGCTGCATGCCCCACCCCCACCCAGCTCAGGAACAAAGTGGAGCAGTGGACACACAGAGAGGAAGGTGATGCAAGGTTTGTGATGTACTTTCGGCCCCATATCGAGAGCTTCCTGTGTGTAGCATGTGTGTGAAGACGTGTGTGTTTATGTGATAGCAGCGGCTGTGCTTACTGCTGGGTTCTGCACTGTGTTGAGGGTTTTATAACTCTGTGCCAAACCAAATAACCGGGGAAATGACTCTGTGCATGTGTGTATTTACAGTATGAAGGCTTGCATTGTGTGTGACTGTATGAATATGAGTGTTTGTTTTTGTTTGTGTGTGTGTGTGTGTGTGTACAGTATGTGTGACAGGAGGGTTATTATTTATTGATGAATAAATTGGCTGAGAAATGGGTATTTCTGCATCTTTTATGATGGATTTCACACAGAGCGGTGGATGAATGTTGGTGCAATTTACTGAATCTAGAAAGAAGCGATTAGACTTTAATTTTTAAGGAACAAACATCCATAAAATCACATCTTTAGTAAAACATTACCCTGTCATGGAAATATTATATGTTATCACACATTTTCGACTTTCAGTTTATTGGAGTACGCAGGCATTGACGTATGGGCTGTGCACTCTTTTTATAGCCATCTTCATCAGCATACATTATTAATTAAAGTTGTGAGGAATTAAGATACACATTCACTGTGATTTTAATTTAAAATAAATAAATAATTGAGTGCCAGATTCGAAAATATTAACTCAACCCTGGTTGCTTTTTCTGTATTTGAAGACTTCGTCATCTAAGCATTTAGAAAGAAACATGTTTTTAGAGTAAATTACTTGTTCCATATTGACAAGTGCCTTTAAAAGTCACTCATTATGTGTGACGGACAGACGCTGTCAAAAGTTCATCTGAGATTCATACATCACAGAGGTGTAAGATGCAGTGATTCCTCTTTAAAGGGGACCTTTTATGCTTTAGTGCTTTTTCCCCTTTCCTTTAGTGTGTTATATAGTTTGTTGTGCATGTAAAAGGTCTGCAAAGTTACAAAGCCCAAAGTCCACACCAAAGGGAGTTACTCTCTCCCACAGAAACTGATATGCCTAAAATGCCTTGCTTGAAGTTCTGCCTTTCTTCCGTAACATGGTGATGTCACCAAGTAACACATTTGCATACTATAATACCTGCCTAGCGGCTAGTTTGGTATGCCCTCAAACAAAGCAAGTTAGAGCGTAGCTGGAGCAGAGTCCGAAGAGCTCATGTTGTAGTAGAAACCCAAAATAAAAGTATGCACCTGAAAATAAGCATAATAAGCACCTCTTCAAACAAGCGTATGCAGCACTCCATTGGTATAATCACTGGGGGAGATAATCATCTGCAATGTGTCAAGCAAAATATATCTTTACATAGCAAATAGTTGTTTGCTGCTATATTAATTATCTGGATATCATATAGAGAACCTATAAGATATAAAAATTCTCCACATCAAACTTTCTGTAAGATTAATAAATCCTCTTTATTTTTATTTTCCTCCTCCTCATCTTCCTCTCCCTTGCCATCTTCGTTACTGCTTTTTTTTTTTACTGCCATCCCATTCCTTTCCGCCTCTCACCTCTCCTCTTCCTCCTCACCCTCATTCTTCTTTACTGCCAGCCTGTTCCTTCATTCATCTCTTTTGTTTCTGTCATGCTGCTGCTACCTATTCCACCTCCTTTCACTCTCCTCTTCTACACATGGATTAGATTCTTCATGCCTGCTCTACCCGTCTCCTCCTATAGTAGATTAGATTGCTAGTTTCTCGCTCTCCTCTGTAGTGGCATCCACATTGTTCTGCAGCTCACTGTCAGTATCCATAAATCCAATTTGCTGTGTGTGTGTTTGTGTGTGTCCCTGCATCTGCACGTTTACAGCTAATACGATGGCCACTTTGTGTTTGTTTGGAGCTACATTTAGAGCTACAGTGTGCATCGATAACATCCATGCTTCTTGTCACGCATTTGTGTGTGCACGCATGGTTGCAACTGCATGTACCACAGTATGCATTTGTTTTGCACGTAACTGCTTATGTGAGCGTGCATTTATTTCTCCGTCTTGTATCTTTGTACATGTGCAGGCGTGTACCTTTGTAATTATGTGTGTGTTGGCGATAGCTCTGGGTCTAGCTGGCTGTCAGTCTTGATAAGGCCAGCGGTTTGGGAGGCGTTAGTCGGGGCTGC
>CAKALG010012187.1:0-11145 GCA_916700815.1 Helicolenus hilgendorfi
GTTGTATGGGCGCTTGAATCCCGACGTGGGTTTCGTCTATCACCTGCACACTTTTGGGAAGCCGGCAACATTAAAGAAGTGCACCGCTTTTGTGCAACAGTTTAAGGAATTTCTCAAGTATAAGACCAAGATAAGGACCTTAAATACTTCAGTGAACATTTTAAGGAAACCCTAAGAAGAAGATTTAAGGGTGTTTTGTATAACCGATTTAATTTTAAGAGCTTAACTCTGACTTTAAGGACAATCTTAACTTCAGGTGCCCCAGAGCCTTTAAGTTGATCTTGACATTACTATTACACATGTTAAAAACACCTTTCCAAAGCATCTGTCTGTTTTCCCATCACTGATCCCTACTACCATTTTGGACTTAAATCCAAAATCTCCCCTAAGTCCTCTTGCTGTGGAATCTCTATCCTCAAAAACTGATAAGATGCCTGAGATTTCTGCATTCAGACTGAATCAGAGCCCCGTAACAGTCATTCACGAGCGCCTGTGCAGTTGACCCCGACCTTTACTAGAAGGTGGGCGGACGTTTTCCAGCAGTTTGACAGAAATACAACCCTGAAGTCACCTCGTTTCCAACCCCGCCGGCTATCAATAAACGTCAAAACAAATCATCCCACTTTCACTCTGCGTGACAGTCGAAAAATATGTCCGCTGCTGAATTCCTTGAGGTCTTTCAGCTTCTTTTCTACGCTTGAAACTTAAGAGCCTGCTGTAACTTGATGAAGACACTAAATGAGTAAAATGCTCTCCGAGGTATTTGCTTTTTGTTCCTCGCTGAAGATATGGCAAACGTGTTTTTTGCAGATCTGCCTCAGGCTGCAGGGTTTGTTTAGGATTAGTTTCTCACCCCTGATACATGCACTTATTTACAACACAGCTGACGGCGCTGTGCCATTCTTTATGAGGCAGATTAAGTGTGAAACAGGGAGCCAAGAAACGTCAGTGAAAAATGTGCTATATGTACGTCGATGATACGGTGGATTATGTGTGTTAATTCTATAATGTAACAAGCAAAAGCACAACTAATAACACTCTGGTCACGGCTTTTAAAATGTATGTTTCTTCCTACTGCATTGTTTTAACCGATAAAAATAGATATGCAAAAGTAAATGCATTAAGCTCAACATATTGATCCTGTAAAGGAGTGATGTCAACTAACTGTAGCTTTGCTAAACCAAAAAAAAACTTAAAAGAAACACATTTTAAAGGGTAAATAACACTTATAGTATAAAGTATAAGGGGCACTGTTTACAAAAAATGGGAGATTTTGGATTTAATGTTGAAATGTTATGATAAAAAAGAAGTCATAATTTCACCAAAAAGTCATAATATTATGAGAAAGAAGTCGTAATAAAGTTGTAATGTTTCAAGAGTTGTAATTGTATGAGAAAAAAGTCGAGAAAAAAGTTTACATTTCAGAATAAAGTTTAATATTTTTAATGTAAAGTCATAATATTATGGAGAAACTAGAATTGTTTTATATCCATGTCTATCCAAAATGTCATCACGTCATCATTTTATCCTGTTAGACATTAGTGTGAAATGAAGCGTTCCAGAGATTTCACGAGAATGGGATGGACGTGAGGTCACTGTGACCTTGACCTTTGACACCAAAAATATAATCAGTTCATCCTTTGAGTCGAAGTGGACGTTTGTGCTAAATCATTCCCCAGTTTAGCAGTGGATGAAACAAAGCAGGTGAAGATCCGTTACTTTCAAATAGGAGTTGAGACCACACACCTGACTGACTTTGTCTTGGACATCCTGCGAGATTCAATGTTTTGCTCTCATTCACATTCCTTTTCTCTCACTTTGCCATCACCTTTTATTTCATCAACCGTATATCCGTCACTGCGCCGCTCCTCTTTCCTCCCAAACTCATCTTTCAGGACTTCATTCCTACACATCCTTTCTCTCCCTACAGCTTTTCATCTCGTATTAAGCCCCATCTTCTACAAATCTTTCACCGCCGCACTGTTCTCCATTCTGAAAACCTCACGTGCTCCTAGGAAGAGAGCAGCCTAGGTGTGTTTTCCTGGCCCCCGGCTTGTTAGAGAGTGAAAGAGAGCGAGCGCACGTTGCTGTTTTTCTGTGTTTCCAGCTGCATGCTAAGAGGCCGTCTGGCACGTCAATCTGTCAGCATAGTACCCAACAAGACCTGATGGGAGCAGTTAGGGTTTGGGGGATGGGACTTCACTCACTGACCCTAGATTATCCATTCCAGGCCTCCATTTTTAGCATTTCTACAGGCTGCTACTCAACTCTGGTACTGCAACATATCCTCATACAACGGTTCGTTCATGTGATATCTTCCGAAAAGTTATTCCTCATTTTTTTGTGTTTTCCTACGAATGTCCAGCAACACGTGTCAATTTCCGCTCGTTGCATGCATACAGTCTTTTCAAAATAAAACTTCTCTCTTCACAGGAAACAACTCGGTTATGTTTTGGCAGCAAAAGTACTCAGTTAGGTTTAGGAAAAGATAGTGGTTTGGGTTAAAATAGCTACAAAAGAGGCATTAATAAAGTACACAAGTTACGTGTCAAATAAGTCAACACTGGGGTCAAAATAACTACTTAGGTGGCGTTACTTAAGAATGAAAGTTACGCAACAATTGAGTCAACATTTGGGTTGAAATAACCACGGAAGTGGAGTTACTACATTACGGAAATTACGTGACAAACAAATCGACGTTGACTTCTGGTTTCACATGGGAAAGGAACAGTCTGCAAGTCCGATGTTTTCTGGTCCACCCGTCCGCCTTAACCTCCTCCCTACATGGCGTTTGTCACTCTTTATACATTCTGGTTCACGTTTACATGGATTACAATTGATTTAGTAGGATGTATATATATACGAATTACAGTGCATTACTTTTCGTAGCTACAAACTGTGTATGAGAACAGCCTGGCTACTGTACAGTAGTCTTGGACTGGATTGAGAATGTGTGCTATGATAAATAAAAAGCAGAACCCATCAGTTAGTGAACTTTATACAACAAACTATCATCATTTTTAAATCAGTTTTTAATGAAAAACATGACATTATTAGTTGCTGGAAACCCAAAATGAGTGTTTGCAGATGCAGCAACTCTACATTATTATGCTGTCAACTTGACAACAACTATTTAAGTGGGACTAGGGCATTACTCAAAGTCCCTAATTTGTGTCACACTGCATTTGCTCCTGTAGGTGAGCCCTATGGCGTTATCAGGCAGGAGAGGAGGGAAGGTGAGGGCGAGGTCAAGCATAATCCCTCTTCATCTCGGAGACAGACAGACAGAAGTAAAGTACGCTTGCTGTCTCCGCTGACAAAGCACGGGTTTGAAGAAAAGTCTCTGAACTGTACGGCTGACGGCTCAAATGACAGTAATGTCAATAATTACCGCTTTTAGCTTGGAGGTCACAAAGTGCATCGACGATTGTGTCAGAGCCGGTTGCATCTCTGCATGATGTACACATTGGTGTGTGTGTGGGTGGCTTACTTCTGTATTGTTTCTGACTTCATGTCTGGTCTGTGGAGAAAAAGTGCATTATAATATCTAAGATGTTGTGTCGTATGTGTGTGAGACCAACGTGATCTTTCTCTCACACACTTCCTTCGTCACACTTCTCAGGCCATCGTTTCACATTTTGAGCTGTCTCAGGATCAGATTTTACTGTTTGCGTGCCAAGTAGGCCATAGCATCGGGAGGGGAAACTGTGGTTAAAGTACATTATGTTGCATGGGGAATTTTAAACAGGACCAAAAACCATGCTTTTTCTTTTTTTGCCGTTATCCATCTTTCTTGTCCAGAAGGTTGTGATTACCGCAGATGACAGGCCAGTCATGCCCAATCAGCTGCGTGCTTCCATCGCCCTCGTACTTGTTGGGAAATACTGCTGCGAAAGCAAAAAGATTGATGTGGTCAGAAATGTTTCTTGGTACATTTCTGTGAGGAGTCATTTATCAAGACGCACGCAGGAACCACAATTCGTGCCCTGCGTCCAGATTTTTTTGTTTAGATTTGCGCTCCGGCGTATCAATTTGTCAAGTGCAAAGCCAAAGCTGGACGGAGTCCAAGCGCTGCAGCTGTGACGGACGGAGACGTAAGGACTTTATAATCGTAGAAAGCTTTCGTGTGAACGCTCAAGGGACGGAGGAGGAAATTTCACTTCTCTGGACTATGTGGTTTGACTCTCGCAGGCCTCTGTAGTGTTTGGATTCAAGCTTATTCTCATGTACTCTGGATAAGAGCGTCATCTAAATGCTTCACCAGGTGATTCAGCTGACAGTCAGGATTACGAACCAAGCAACTATTCTGAGAAACTGCCCCCTCTGAGCCCATGCAGACTCACTGGTACACAAAAACATATCCACAAGTACACACCCAGACAGGCATCGTCTGGCTGCTCACGGGTCAGAGCCGGGCCAAAGCCTGTTTTGATGCAAAGCTTTCTGGGAATTTTTTTCCTCTAATTGCCTTGTTTACTTTTCCAGGTTGACTTGGAGTGGTTTTTGTGACTAAAAGCTTTCCCGCGATGACGACTGATGTATTGGACAGGACATGAGTGGGATTACTAGACACTTTGGCCACCGCGGAAAGGATGAATAAATTCCTGTAAAGATTTGTAAAGAGAAAAATATGACCGTCTTCCCATGAAGTCTCTTAAATCACCAAAAAAGTGGACACAAAGTGTCAGAAACCTGTCGTTCCAACGTGACGAACAATAATCCACAGGATTATGTTTTCATCTAGATTACATGTTGTGTTTGTGTAGGGAGCCAGGTGGCTAATGACATAGACGAATGGGTTGGTATGAAAAAAACAACACACCTTTGAGCTGGTTTATGTCATCGGAAAAAATATGGAAAGTATGCTGAGGGGAAAATATGACTGCTGGGTGGTGTTTATGTGTATGTGTGGACTCACTAGGTGTTTGCATGTGTATGCATATACATAAATCTGCGTCCTCGTGTGTGTTTTCTCGCTATTTACGCCACAGGGTGAAATATGTCTCTTTCAAGACCAAGGCGCAGGTAGTTTGTCTTAGTTCTCACAGAACACGTAAACACACATAAATCGAAAACCTAAAGATGATGTGTGTGTGTGTGTGTGTGTGTTTTCACCGCATTTATGCGTCCTCTCTCGTCACTCCGGTCTTTCCTGCTCCATTGAAAGACTTGTTTCCAGAGGACACTACTATTGGTTTTGGAACGATCCCCAGCTCTTCTCAACGGTCGTTAATGAGAAGCCGTAAAACAAAATGGAAAAAAAGTACCGCAGAGTGAGAATGTGAATGTTTTTCTTTTACTGAAAAGGTTGTCACTTTTTCTCTGTTGCTGTGCAGAAGTTTTTGGTAGCGTCAGTTATTGCAGGCCGAGGCAGGGTTCAGTATGTACTGGTGCGTAGTGTTTCCAGGAAATACCCACAGCCTGACCTTCTCCTACTCTGCTTTTATATAATATTATTAGTAGTAGCTGTCAGCAATTGAAATGGAAGCATCACAAACTTTGACAGTAAGCCATTACAAAGTACTTGTTTGACCAAGTGAAGCTCACTTAAAGCCGCACTAATAAATATTTCTTAGTACCAATGGCTCAAATGATGATGTGTAATGTGTTTACTGTTTTGGTCAACCTGATTTCATGGGAAGGCATATAAATAGCAAGACATTACAAGGACATTTCGCGTGTCATTTGTTCGCCGCCTTTTGCGGGTCATTTGTATGTTATGCAACAAAACTACGGTAACGTCTGCAGTTAGGTTTAGGCAACAAAACCACTTAGTTAGGTTTAGGAAAAACATCATTGTTGGGCTTGTAATAAGATTGTAAACTAAGTAAAATATGAACAGAAACAACGTAACATTAGTACCGAATACACGTCTCAAACATCACAAATGTACGTAGCTTACAAAACAAAACACCGGTCTCCTGGTTGAAAGTCCTGTGTTTGTTGGACCCGCCCATCTCACGGCTCTCATCAACCCCATTTCCAGCAAAAAAAAAAGCCCCTGATAAACCAACTGTACGCTACCTGCCCAGCACCAAATGTCAGACAGGCAAAGTTAAATAACTAGCCAGTGAACATAGTGGAGCATTTAGCTGCTAAACAGTCAGATATTTCCCCCAGGATTTGGTGGAGAACAAAACAGAGCTAAAAATGAGAGTGAAAATTGGACTTTTGTCAGGTACACGGCTCCAAATGAATGCTAACGTTGCTCCGTGGCTAACTTTAAAGGTGATATATACGGTGTGTTTAGAGCTGGTTAGTATTACTTTAGTTAAAGAAGCATTGATAGATTTTCTTCCACTCAATGCCAGCACTTCCTGTTAGCATGCCCTGCACTCTTTTGGCCTAAAAGACGCTTAAAGCCTTAGACTCAAAAACTAAAAAAAAACTTGAAAGTTTAGATCCAGTATGTAAGCAACATAAGACTTCCCGGATTCCCCCTTGAAATAAATACTTTCAAGAGGCGCTAGGTGAATTTGCATGTTTGTGGGTTTTTTTGACAGCGCTGCCAGTAAACCATTTGAAAACCGTTTGAACTTCAATACCGATAAATCACAATAACGTGATGTTAGGGAGCTGCTCATGTTTATCCACTCCAGCCAGCCTGCGATCACTTTATACCAAAAGGATACCAGAGAGATGAGGGAAGATCTAATGTTCCCCAATCCAGCTGTTGTCCGTCCAGAGTGTTTATATTTGTATCAGATCATCGTCACTTAGGGTGGAGAAGTTTGAAACAAAAACTCTGACATGTCAGTCGAAGGGGAATGGGACACGGAACTCGAGGCATTCCCTGTTTCTGATTTGTGCAAATAAAACAGGCGTACTTGAAAGATTTAAATAAAAAAAACTTCTCCTGTTCTGCCTGACAGCTCCATCGCACATATGCTACCTCGGGCAGCAAATAATCACAAAAACACATGTGCGGCAGAGCAGTAGGACGAGGCAGTGTATGCGAGTAAATGAGAAACAGACTGAAGAGTGAAACCCTTTCTACTTAACCCATGTGCTTTAATCCCTCGGTCTGCACTCTGTCCACTAAATGCCATTTGTTTTGGTCTGCGTGCGAGTAAATATGCCATGCCTATATTGTTAGCCATCTTTCAGCAGCATGACCTGGTTCACACAATGCTCTGCTGAACCAACACACATGGGAGTTTAAGGGGGGAAGGACGAAGAAAAGGCAGGAATGCCTTCACGTGCATATATATCTCAGCTGATGAAAAACAGCTGTAGATTGATGCATTTTGTTTTAAATAATAACTATATGGAAGTATGGAAGTGGCTTGATTTGATTAAAATAACGCCACAGGAGGAACCGTTTTCAAGCTGGATTACTTACTTGTGAAATACGGCCAAGAAATAAAATAGAAGTGATGCAATGTGTTGCGTGTGTCTTTTAGGTTCCCCAGGCTGCGGTTGAACCTGGTCCTGCAGTGGCCGAGTCTGGCCTGTGTCTTTCACCGTGGTCTCGCAACTTGGAGCCGGATCTGCTGTGCTGCGCCGTCACGTTCCTCCAGACTGCAGAGTGGGTCAGTAGGACAATGCTGTGTGTGTGTGTGTGTCTGGGTTTATTTTGATCCATAACTCCACTGGGGATCTGATATCCAGAATGGATGATTGCACAGTTGGCAATGGTTTTAATGGGGAAGTAGGAAGTAGAGAAAGTATTCAACATGCATCCATAAAAACATACCTGCGTACTGACTTAAACCCCAAGACCACTGTATATCATATCCAGCTGCTTTAATCTGCATTTTATGGCGTGTCGTCTCAAAAGCCTCTCAGGTACATTCCACATTTAACCACGCAGTATCACATATATCTTGAGACAGAGTTTGCGCTTTGACATTCGAGGCTCCGGCGGTGAATCGGTGGCAGGTAAACCGACACTGATGTGCCGATTTGGCAGCCGTCCAGCGGTGCATTAATTTACAGTGAAACTTTCCATGAGGTACGTGGAATGAGATGCCATTCGGACACGGTTGAGGCGGCGCAGCAGTCGTAGACAATGGATGAAATAGCTCGAGATGAGGGCTGTGGGTCGATTCTATTGCCCTGTGGTCACTGACTAAATGCCACATGTCTGGGGGAAAATACATGTGGGAGGAAATGTGACTGCCCTGAATCATCATCTTCCATAAAGAAATCTCCACCATGCAATCTCCTCTTTTGCTTTAGAAAAATGAGATCCTCCTTATGAAATATAATATCTTATTTTGCATTTATAATGTTTTCTTTTTGGAGTCCTCTTTCAAGAATGTCCTCTCTTAAGAACACTGTGTCTTCTTTTGAGAAGATAATCCTGTCCTATTCGGAAACAAATGGAAACTGACGCTTGAAGTGACACAAATCACTGCAGCTCTGCCAAAAAAAACTTTTAAACAACGCTGCCGTAAGATGCTGACAAAGAGCTTGAAAAATGCCTGCTGGGTACGTACGCCATTTCTGTTTGTGTTTCCGCGTGCGTCAGAACTGACGCACGCGTTTCCTTTTTCTACAAATTCAAATGTCTTTATCAGTAATCAGAACTGAGCTACTTCCATTGCTTGTATTCATCCCGGTTGTTTTTATCAAAATCTGCTGTGCCTTAAAGCTATGAAACACCACTGGATGGACGTCCATATGCAACCATTCTGAGTGTGTGTGTGATGCATGCGGTTTTATTTACACAAAGCTGCTCATATTCAGTTTATCTTCAACATTATACGGTACATGAAATGATCCGTGGAGCAACAAGATCAGCTTCAGACTGAAACATAAGGAAGTGGTCATGTCAAGGAAACAGACCAGTTATGAGGCAGATTGTAGACGTTTTGTAAGCGAGGGGAGAGGATTGATTAGTTTAGCTTTTCTTTGCAATTTCCAAAACATTTGTTTATTTGGTTTCACTGGTGCAGTTTGGGGGCTGGCGGCCTTCCAAGCGGCTTTGGCAGCAACAAAAACTGTTATACTGGTGCACTTGAAGCAAGACTGTATAGTTCTGAAAGAAGAAATGAAACATTCTTTCTCTTTCAAAAGAAAAGTTTATTTCATAAGAGATAAAATTCCCCCTTACTCAATTCAACATACTCAGGAGTTTTGCTGCTACAGCCTTAGTTGGTCTGGTATGACCAATACCTGCTTCTTGACTCTTGACTCTTGACTTGAAACTAGCGATTGAGACCATAAACTCATGTTTACAATGTTTACCGAGGTAATAAATCAAGAGAGAAGTAGGCTCATTTTCTCGTCAGACTTCTTTTTGCAACCAGAGGAGTCGCCCCCTGCTGGCTGTTAGAAAGAATGCAGGTTTAAGGCACTTCAGCATTGGCTTCACTTCATATATCACATGTAATGTCCACAGTGATATATCCATAATAGCTAGTGTATTTAAATATGTATAGAAGATAAATCCATAAAAGCTTTCTTCGATCACAAAATGATTTCTTCATGTTAAATCTGCCCCCCAGCTTCAACGTGTAATTCACCATGGGGGCGGATACATGCTCATCAAGACACGCAAATACTTCTAGGCGGTAGAGTACATGTGCCAGCATATGTATTTATCCTGCAATCAGTGGGCTGTGAAACCTGAATGAAATTCCCGCTGTGTGTGTTAGCAGTTTCCGGATCGTAGTCTGACATGCGAGGCTGTGCATACAGTGGAGGGCGAGTCAGTCTAAACCCTTATGGAATACACTTCCTATGTGTGCTTGCTAAATCCACAGAGTTTAAGTTGGAGATACAGAGAGAGATTTCCATCCACCTTTTAATGCACAAAGGTCAATTGCCTTTCTCTGTATGAGGAAACTACATTTGAGAAGGTTCCAAAAAGGATATTTTGGATGTACATAGTTTTCACCTGAGGGAGAGGATTGGAAGGGGTGGCAGAAATAAGAAGAGACTGAGGAGAACTAGAGCTACAGAGTTTCTTTTTCAGACTCGCGCCTGCTTTCTTTTTGTTCTGTTTCTCTGCACTCAACCACCTCTGTCTCCTCTCTCTAAATAAGATGCCAAACCCACAAACAAACAGCCCAGGCAGCCGCTCAAAGTGAAATAAACCAATCTGGCTTGAAGATCTTTGTTGTAACTTCGAAACACAGCCTGAGCCAATGACATTTTTCTGCATATGACACAAGACGATGCAGAGCCTTCTCTGAGGCAATGGAAATAATGGCTCGTGCCTCCTTGACACTTTTATGTTCAAGACTGATTGACCGAGCTATAAAAACACGACCCAGTTCAATATCTTACAGATTGTCACAAGAGAGGTGTGTAAATGTGTTTGCGAGAGTGTGTAGAGCCCTCCAGATGTGCTGAACAGAAATGGCTGATCCTCAAACAAACTTTCCGTCACGTGATGCTCTCTACTGCGACTTGGCTGCACAGCCGTGGGTCGCAGTCCAACTTTTACTGGACACTTGACAGCAGACCTCGTCAAAATATGTTGTTATTATCCGGTAGAGATGTTATGTATCTCCCGTTGGCTTTATTTTTATACACACAATTTCATATTCCCGTAAAGGTCCGCTCAGGACAGGCTGCTTATGTTCACCTTAAATACTCTGCTGTCCAAAATCATAATATTGTATTTATGCCAAAGAAGTATTTCTGCTTGTCTTCTCCTTCAATAGTAGGGCCTGTCAGTGTTGTTTAAGACAGACTTGTGTATCTATCTGTCAGCAAGGTGGATGTCTGACTTTGATGCAGAGAGTCAGGCTTTCATCCTCAACCAAAGTGTTGGTTGCCTAAACTTAAAGGTGCACTCCTGTGATTTACTTTTTCACTTCGGGAAAATTGGGGAACTCACGACACAGATTTTAAAAAGAAGAGGTGGAGATACACTTACTTTTAGTTCCCAGCATACCAAAAACACTATACACTACATTTCCCATGATGCAACGCAATAGCGCCCTCCCTACCTACAAAGAGTAACCTGACGTAATCTGACTAACCAGATGGTTTGTAACCCAGAACCATCTGAGAAGCTGTCATTAGAAACTGTTTGGAAAAGGGCAAGCACTTTCAAAAAAATACCTGGCAGGTGATTGGATGATCTATCTGTCAATCAAACTCGGCCAGTCGGACTCAGGAGAAGAGCGGAAAACATCTTTTCCATCGAGAAAAGCCTTCAGTGCCGTTCTTTGCTCTTCTTTCAGTGAA
>CAKALG010012192.1:0-12278 GCA_916700815.1 Helicolenus hilgendorfi
ACGTCGGTTATAGCGTCGGGGATGATGACGGCGGAGGTAATAATGTAAGATACCATCCTCCTGGCCGGGCGATGATGGTGATGAAGATGCCGCCGTAATGCTGATTATGATTATGATGGTTGGAATTATGATCACAGTAATGGAGATGATAAATGTGATCACAGTGTCATGATTGCCAGCGCTGTCAGTTCTGCTAATTATCCATCCATCCAATTTCTGTACCCGCTTATCAGGGTCACAGGGGGGCTGGAGCCTTTCCCAGCATGCATTAGGTGGTAGATGAGAGGTATATCACAGGGTTATCACATACAGTATAGTCATGCACTCACATTAACGACGTTAAGAGTTCCTGTTGGGGTGGGGGGGGAGTTGGAGCCCGCTCTGCTAATTATTGGAAGCTAAATTTAAACCATGTTTTTGGCCGTTCCACGTAATTGTGTGTCCGAGGGGTCAGTGTGCTCGTTGGGTTCAGCACAAACTGAGCACTAGTCTAAAATGCAGTGTGTGTCCAAGCTTTTTTTTTTTCACCTGCAAAATCTGAGAAAGGAAACAAAAGGTTATAGGACTCCCTCAGCTGATATGTGATGACATTTCATTTAGACTATAAAATGTCAGAGTGTAAAAACTATCCCATCACAATTTTCCAGAGACCAAGGTGTCGTCTTCAAATTACTTTAGTTCAAAGTAGGGCTGTCAATCGATTAAAATATTTAATTGCGATTTAATCGGATGATTATCTATGATTTATCGCAGATTAATTGCACATTTTTATCTGTTCAAAATGTACCTTGTACATTGTAAAAGAAGAGGGACAGAATCTTCAGTTCTCTGCAAAAATGAATTGTTAAGCTCAAGTGGTATCTTCCAAAATCTTTTCGTGCAAAATTCCTTCTTTGTGTTTCTCCAGACTGTTTCCTTGCTGAGCTGAAGTGTAGGGATGGTAACACAGAGTCAATTTCTTGTTTTTGGTTATTATAAAGTCTTTTTTTTTTTTTTTTAGAGACAGGCTGCCAGACTTTTAACCAAATCTCTGAAGCATGATCACATCTCTCCTATTTTAGCTTCCCTTCACTGCCTGTATGGCACCAAGCTACCTGTCTGAGCTTCTAACTCCTTACGTACAAACCTGAGGTCCTCTGATATGGCCCTGTTAGCTACTCCCTTGGTCTTCTAGGCTGAATACTAAGGGTGACAGGATGTTTGCCTTTAGGGCTCCAACCCTGTTGAATAGCTTACATGAGGAACTTAGACTAGAAAACTCACTGTCCTGTTTTAAATCATCTCTCAAGACTCACTTTTACCGATCGTCTTTTTTCAAATTATTATTTTATCTGTTACTTATTTTATCTGTTCTTGATGTGTACTTTTATCCCTTATTTTTATTTCTGCTGTTTTATGTGTTATTTTTATTTGTTGGCTGTGATCTTGTATCTGATTGCTTCTGCTTTTTTTTTTATTTGTCCTTGTCAGCAAAGCACTTTGTAACAGTAGTTTCGAAAGATGATCTATAAATACAGTTATTATTTTTATATGAGGAACAACATACACTAAAAGTCTGACTCAAACCAAGGACATTGCACTTCATGGTTGGCGCCTTAAACCCAAAGACCACCAGGCTGCCACACAGGGAATTTTATACTAAAAAGACTTTAAATCTGGAAGATGCCCACTTGATTTGTTTAACTTAAACGGCTGAAGACTCAGTTGCTTTTGTTGCTCATTTCTTTAACCCAGCTTGTTAAGCTATAACAGGCTCAGTTTTAAAGCTAGAGTGAAGATACTGGTATCATATGAAACTAGAAAACCTTAGGAATCCATGTCATACTATAGCTCGTCGCTAAGGAGGCTAAATAGCGGTCCAAACTAACGCTAAATTTTGGCGAGGAAAAACAGGTATGGCCATTTTCAAAGGGGTCCCTTGACCTCTGACCTTAAGATATGTAAATGAAAATGAAAATCTCCCCCTTACAGAGATTCCCATGATAATCGCATGCAGTTTGCGGCAAGTTATAGTCAAGTCAGCACACTGACAGCTGTTGTTGCCTGTTGGGCCTGAGTTTGCCATGTTATTGTTATATTTGCGCATATATTTTTATGTTAAATGCAGTACCTGTGAGGGTTTCCGGACAATATTTGACATTGTTTTGTGTTGTTAATTGATTTCCAATAATACATATATGCATACATTTGCATGAAGCAAGCATATTTGCCCACTCCCATGTTGATAAGAGTATTAAATACTTGAAAAAAACTTTTGATTTTATGTTTTTTTAATGGATTATAGAAGTGGGTGTTTATGTCTTTCGTCAGCAGATGCATTTCTTTAATTTTAATTTTTTAACTACTGTATATGGCAGTGAAGAAAATCACATTTTCCATACATATAATAATTCGTTAAAGTTGTGATGAGGCAGGTGAAACTTACTTAAAGCGTCACTACGGTTGCAATAATGATCAGTTATAGTAATGGCGATGACGGTGCTGTTGACACCTGTGATGATGATAATGATGTGACTCGTTTACACGTGTAATTTAATTTAGTTGAAGTCATCGGTCAGCCCCTTTTTTTCTCTCACATGTTATCAGTGCCATTGTGAGTGTTGCTATCATCACCACAGAGCTAACACTGATAATGAAGAAAATGAAATGTTACATTTGCCACCGTCAGTCATCTAACAGGCTAAGGAAGGGATTGCCCTTTGTCGTTCCTGTCTGACCTGCTCCTCACACTAACACCGATCCATAATTCATGTGCTGTGTAGTGGCTGCTGGATGGCGATACTGAGATGCTATCTGCTGTACACGGACGACTTGTTTGTTTTGCCGGGGAGCTGCATATAAATGAACGCAGGCAGGAAGGAAACCCATATAGGCTTATCTAAGGTGCGACGAATGCTGGCTCGGTATAGTGAATGAAGGGAAAGACGAGCAGAAGGATGAGAGAAGGAGCCAGGTGGAGAAGTGAGGCGCTGTGTGCACTCAGCTGATGCACGCCTGTATGTGCTCTGTATGTGAGTGTGCGATTGCAGATGTGTTTAACGGAGTGGAGGAAATAGGGGGGATTGTGGGAAGGAGAAAATAGATGAGGAGAGGGGTACTGATTAAGGTGTGCGAGTGTCCCATGACTATGTCTGTGTGTGATTACTCTCTGACCTGTCGCCTCTGGCTTTGCGTCTACATAGACCCTCTCATTTGCACCACATACACACACAAACACACACACACTCTAAATCCAGTACGTAAATCCAGCCCAGGGCCACAGGGCAGGCAGGAAAAGCACCTCAGAGACACAAAATCTCTCTCTTGCTCCCTCTTTTTTCACTCTCTGATCTCTCCTTCCCTCGATATTTCTTTTCCCCACTTTCCTCCTCTCCCTCTCTCCTAAATCCTCATCTCCATATTCATAGACAGAGGGGCTCTTTAAGAGGGGCTGCTATCTGAAATGGGCCGGCAGCACCTCTTGTTTGTGGCCCTCCAAATGGAGAAAAGCCATTTCCTCTTCCTGTCAAGCATGGAGGTACACTAGCGTGTGTGCATGTGTGTGTCTGTGCATGCACGTCTGCGGTGTGCGCCCGTGTTTGGATGGAGAGTTGCGTCGTCAGGCAGTTTCACAGTCTTATGGGCCGAGAGCGGGCCAACTGTTGGGAGCTAAATCTCTCTTTCACAATCACACTTCCCGTAAAACCCTTAAACTGCAGCAGCGCTGGAAGAAGTAAACAGAAATGCGGCAGAATCAAAAAGACAATGGAGAGAGTAGGAGACCTTGCAAATGTTTGCAGGCTTTATTTATTCATATGAAATACTCACATTCATAAGAAACAGTGAGTGAACAGTTTTCATATTTTATACAGCTCTGCAAAGCGTGATTGATGGCTTCTTGGTCAGTGATGAATAATCTGTGCAGACTGAATAAGATGTTCACTGAGTTGTTTTTTGTGCTGTTTGGATATGAATGCAAGTGAATGACATTGCATTATAAAGACGCTGCAGAAGATTTAATAAAATGTAAAAAATCTCAACCAAAATATAGAAGATGCTTTAAAGCTGCAGTAGGCAGAATATTTTTGGCATCATTGGGCAAAAATTCCATAATAACCTTTCAGCATATTGTAATACAAGTGTTCTGAGAGAAAACTAGACTTCTGCACCTCATCATGGCTCTGTTTTCAAGCTTTAAAGAAATCTAGCCTGTGACGTGAGACTTTGGCCAATCACAGGTCATTTCAGAGAGAGAGAGCGTTCCTATTGGCTGTTCATTCAACTGAGGCAGCTGCCAATCACCCGCGAACTCTGATCAAACGGTCAAACAAGGCAGCGCTTATCAAATATGAATCAATATTCTGTTACTGTTATGTCTATTTCTCTCCTCAAATGTTTTCAGAAACATCTTGTAGTGTACTGTTTAGCTATAAAATGAGAAAGATTGCTCTGGCTGGTGGGCGGTGCTTGGTATTTCCTCAACTGATCTCAACATGGTGGCTGGGTCACAAACTTTCTCATTTTACAGCTAAACAGTACACTACAAAATGTTTCTGAAAATATTTGATCAGCGCTGCCTAGTTTGACCGTTTGATGAGAGTTGGCGAGTGATTGACAGAGGCTCAGAGACGGCAGTTTCCAGCTCGGCTCTGATTGGTTGTTTTCCTCCGGTCTGTGAAATCTTGCAGATGCTATTAGGAGCACCGGAGGACACAGAGTCTCATGCACTACTGTCAGGATATAGTGACTGTTTTATAAAACTAACTTTTTTCAATCATATTTGCTCAAGCCTGCCTCCCCCAGCTTTAACATATGAGTCCTTTAAACTACATTTATGTGTGCAAGTGTGGCTCTAACATGCATATAATACAATATAAATGTGTTTAATTAAATGCTGGAATATTCTCATCATGAAAACCCCATAAATATCACTTGATTACCAGTATGGATAATTGCATTAGTGGAATAAATCCAATCCATGTAACACTGCCATCACAACACACACACACACACACACTATCTGCAGTAGAATGATGCAACTCTATTTTCTAATTCAGAATGAATGAACATATCAGACTAGAGAGTAATTCAACACAGTTTTAGCGCCTGAGGGATGAGGAGAAGTGAGAGGAAGAGAGAAGGGGAGGCAAAACTGAAAATGAAATTGTGCAAGTTAAGGAGTGATGAAGAGTCAAGAGTTTTTTTCGCCTCTCACCTCCTCCCCCCCTTCATGTTTTTTTTTTATATTTCTTTCTCATCTTTTCCGTATCCATGATGCAACTGTGGGCAACGGCTGCTTTACTTCGAGATTCATTGAGTCATCATCAGAAAAAAAATAAAATAACGGCTGATGAAGGAGGCGACGAAGGGTGGCTCTCTCGCTTGTTTCCTTTTCCCTCCCCGTCTCTACCTCCTGCTCACCTCCTGAAGGATCAAAGACGTGATGTTGCATTAATGGTACGTCACACGCTGACTCGTGTCTAGCCATCCCAGAAACACTTGCGTGTCTGGCTCAGAGTCAGGCTGCTGCTTCACGGAGTCAAATGTTCGAAGCTTTTGTCTCTTAAATCCTAAATCCCGCAGAGCTTGAAGAGGTATACGGTCGGCTGAGGGCTGCTGTAGATTTTTGGATTGTGTGTTTTTCTGCAGGGACAAACAGATGGATAAATAGAATATAAATATATAACTATATAAATAAATAGATAGGCCTAGATGATTATCATGATTTATCCTTGTCTCCTAAAAATAATGTTCATATTGAAGTAATTTGCATTAGCACATATGTTTTTTTTTTTTTTAAATGTTACATTTAATTAAGTAGGTTTTTAATCAGCATAATGAGGACACTTTTCAACTGATCATATCTGCAAACTGTTCACTGTCAACATATTTGATTTGTTTTCACTACAACATCTGTTCCTGGCAACTAAAGTGTGATTAACGGTTTTGCGGTCATGTGTAGACAACTCAAAGCACTCTGTTTAAGTCAGGGGAAGATTGTTGTCTTTGTTAAAGATGCTCTATACGATATCCAGAACATTAATATAGCAGCAAACAACTTTTTGCTATGTAAAGATATAAAAGAGTAATGTCTACCTGAGCAGAGAATGAAGTCTCTCTCCCTCTGTGTGTTGTAATACAAGCTTCTCCTTGCTTTGTTGACATAGCCGGTTGGCGTGCTTTTAGTGCATGTTCGTGCATGTGAGCGTGCCCAACTGGCTAGCTCACAGCCGCCGCTCTGGACTGCACTCATAGCTGATAACGTCGTCTTGCCGTACACTGCTATCTCTGTCAGCACTTTAGCCATTGTTTTCACTGTTTAGTGTTGTAAGCACCATTAGCTGCGGTCTGCGGCTCACCTGCTGCCATGTTGAGAGCGGTAGAGGGGCAATTGAAATGCTCCCAATCCCGTATTTACCACCTTTAAGTATTGAACAAGGCTAAGAGTATGCTAGCAGCTCTGTGACCATTATCTTAATTTAGCATGTTAGCATGCTAACGTTAATTAGCACCAAGTGCAGCTGAGGCTGATGGGAATGTCAGTTTTAAGCCACATGTATACTTGCTACACTTTAGTGGTATAGTTGTAAACCAAATTATTGAACAAATAAAAATGTTGACCTGATGATTGCACTAGATGAGAGGTTAAAGGATCACCAAGGTTATTACGATTCATCCTCTGGGGAACATGAATGTCTGTACAAACTTTCATGGCAATCCATCCAGTAGTTGTTGAGATATTTCAGTCCGTACCAAAGTGGTAGAGAGAGTAGCCACTCCGCTGTAGCGTTGCTAATAAAAAGTCCATGAAAACGAGGCATTTTGACTTTGACATATTTAAACCACAATTGTTTCCAACCAACAATTTTAGTATCCTTAAACCAAAAAACACTTGGGATGCAGGATGCAATCCTGAGTTTCCAGTTGTCCCCTTTGTACACCCCAACACTGTCACACATTCTGGATTAGAGAAAAAAAATGACAGTAAATTTAATCCATGCAGCAATTACACCTCCGTAAAAAGCAACATTTTGCAAAAGAAAATAAGTATTACAGTACGTGAACGCATTTTTCAGAAGACAAGGTTGCAGGTTTAAACTACCCAAATAAAGCAGGGCCAGTTGATCAAACAGACATAAAAGCTGTGCGATTTGTCTTCAGTCTGTCAACACGTAATCGTGTAAGAGATAAAAGGCGTTATCCATCATATTCTAACTTCATTAGTTAATAAATGCCTATGCGAGTGACTGAACACGAAGCTAATGTCGTCGTACATGACGATATGTAGGCCGCTGTGCCGTTCGTGAGCAGCGTGCCAGGACTCGATTGCAACTGTTGTTGAAAATGGGGATCAGCAGGTGGACAGTGATGATGTAGCTTTTGTTCATGTGTGTGCACGTGTGTGTGTTAAGGTTGACTCAGACTGTACTTCTTACCAGTCCTGTAAAACCAGTCTCAGCTGTCATGTAGACACACTGTGTGATATCACACACTCCTCATGAGACTACGCAAACGTACGAGGATGTGTGAGAACTTGCCTTGATGCCTGAAAACAGAAACAGAAGAACTGTGCGAACACACACACTCTTGCACAAACACCACACTGTACATTTATCCTCATTTACTCCTCCTGCCTCCCCCTCCTACTCTCCCTCTCCCCTCACTAATCCTTTTTCGCTCAGTGTTCTCTACGGGCCGATTTTCTCTCCCCCCTCCATCCTTCTCTCTCCTTTCTCCCCATTCTTTTCATTTTTCACTTTTCCCTTGTTTATTTCCCCTGCCTTGTTCCCTTTTCTTCCCAATCCCTCCCTGCTTGCCTCCTGTCTTTTCTCCTTCCACCTGCTCTCATTTCTCTCCCCGGCTCATTTTCTCCTTCTCCCCCTGTCTCCTAGTGTATCGCTGCAGACTCTTGTAGTCAATTATCCCTTCTGTTAATGAGCAGATAAATCTAATTGCTCTCTCCTTCAGTGCCTGACGGCGTTTCTCTTCTCTGCCTTTCTAAGCCCGCAGGACGCACATCATTCTCTCCCCCTATATTTCAACCCCTTTCCTCGGGTTCCTGTTTTTCATCCTCTCCCGTGGCTTCCTGGGCCTTACAAGGATTTGTATTGGTCTTCCTGTTGGTTTACTACCTGCAACTCTCATGTCATCCCTGTTTATATTTTTATTCCGCTGCCCTGAGCTTTTATTTCACCTCACCTCAGCTGACTATTCACCTTCACCTCGACTCCACACTTGCTCACTTTATCACTCCTCTTCTTCTCTCCACTTCAGTGTGATCGGTAGTATAAGAGGGATATGATGGGCTGTGAAGGGCTGGTGGCCGTAGGGATTGATAGCGACAGAGGGCACGGGTGGTTTAATCTCTCCGCTTACGGGGTCAGCAGCTCTCACCGGTAATCTTTCCACTATCGACACATGTTTAATTATGAATATCTGAGCTGAAACAATTTGTCCATTAAGCAATTATTTGATCAACAGAAAATGTATTGGATGAAATTTTAAAAATATTCAAAATTCAAGTTTCTTAAATGCGAATATTTCTTTTTTTCTAAGTCGAATATGACTGTTTGGACTGTTGGTTGGATGAAATACGCAATATGAAGATGTCAACTCTGGCTCTGCTAAATTGAAATGGGCATTTGTTTATATTTTCCAACCTTTTATAGACCAAATAAGAAGAAAATAACCAATAATTAATCGATAACGAAAATTATCATTATGAATATGAATTATGGCAATCTGCTTTTTAAATACATCTGGTTCAGACACGCGGCCACCTGAAGTTGGCACTTTTTGTATATAAAACAGCTGGGTGAAGAAATCATTTTGACCAGATAAAAAATGTGTGATCAATTTACGATTAATTGCGATTAACTATCGACAATCATGCGATTAATCACGATAAATTATTTGAATCGATCGACAACCCTAATATTCTGTATACATAGAATATAGAACGAAAAAGTATATGTGTATATATATATACACATATACTTTTAACTTCTGAACGCCTTGTAAGATGGACAGAACCTCAGCTGTATAAGGGGTCATTTTCATTTGGAGGATTTAGTCCTCTTTGATGCTTCTTTTCTTTAGTGATCGGTTTCTCCTTGAATGAAAATAGCAGTTATTGACCTTGTATTTAAACGATCTGCTTTTTGCAGGAAAATAATCCTTGTTTTCACAATACAAGTAAAAGAAAGAAACCTGAATGTGGTAAGGTCAGCAGCACAGATCCTTGAGCTCACTTTAATGATGTGCATGAGGTTCATTTTGCAGCTTTATTCTCTGTGCGGCGAGCAGCGCACCTCCCGCTACTGTCACACTAGGTGAAAACTGATGTGTCAACACTCCATAATGTATGTGAACTGTTGGCAGAGGAGGCGTCTTATTGATATAATTGATGTCGCTGGATGGCAGGGTGACTGTAATAACAGACATTACACAGTGGTATCAAACAGCATGGAGATAGCCCTGAATCAGCTTGCTGTGCCATGCAGGGGTCAGCAGGAATTATCGGTTACCGTGACATTTGAAACAAAGTCGGCCAGGTGAGCATGTTGATGCTGTACATCCACCCTAATCTCTATAAACAGTAATATGCATATCATGAATGCAGAATCTGTAGGCAATACGACAAGATTTTGGTATCAGAAGTGGTCTGTTTTCCATTTCTAGTCCATTTGTAGCCGAGTAGTATTGACCAATCATGTTTGAGCGGGCTTTGGTTATGCAGATAAACAGAGCAAAACAGGCAAAATGTATTGGCCGAAAAGCAATCTCCGAACCCATAGGCTATCTTCTGACAACTTTTTATCAGCTTAGGTGAGATGTCGTTTCTCAACTCTAACACCATTCTCACGTCTCAAATTGCGAATCGGACTGTAAACAATAACTGGCGCACAGAAGAGGAAGTCTTGGCCCAGATATCTGGTATCCGGATATCCGCTGGCTACACCGGAACCCACAAATATTGTCCGTTGCCCCCAGAGACTAAATGATCGTCAGACCGATAGCCGATGGGTTCCAAGATTGCGTCCACCCAAACAGGATGGACGGGTTAGTATTACACTGGAGAACTTAATGTGCAGTCGAGTCAGTATAACAGCTTTATTTGTCAGTGCTGGTTCTATCAATTAAACTATTAATGAGCTATAAAACACGCTTATTTTAATTTAGTCAGCATGGCAAAGGGTTTTTGTCAAATTTGGCCAACAAAAATCTACAGACTGCTGCACAGTGTCGACTCTTTTCCCAAGAAATTTGTGGCGATCCAAAAATAGGACGCCGATAATATCATACTTGAATGTGTTATATTTGCTGTAGTCCCAGTGCTGAAACGGTATTCAAGACGGTACAAAACTTTTTGGCAGGCATACAAAATAACTGACAAAGATGGCCAGTCTTCAACACGTCCCTTCAGAAACTTCACAAACATCATGTCTGTGTTATTTCAGTTCAGTCAGCATGGCAAAAGGTTTTGTCTGATTAGTGAGTTACGCTAAAAATTTGGCCATCACAAATACACAGACTGCTGCACAGTGTCAGTGTTCTCGACTCTTTTCCCACGAAATGTGTGGCGATCCAAAAATATGATGCTGACAATGTCATACTTAGTTTTAGTTTATTAGCACAAAAGAAAGTGATAAAAAAAACAAAAGCACATAACAACAAATTGCATAGATTGGGGTTTCTTACCTCTCCTGCACAAAGGGCTTATACTAAAAGCTCCCCTCTAGGTTTTACAATTTATCCTAACACATTGGATATTTGTTAATATAATGAGATATGAAAATAAGACAAGTTGTGTAATGTGTTATATTTGCTATAGTCCCAGTGCTGAAACTGTATTCAAAACAGTACAAAACTATTTTTTGCACGCATAAAAAATACCTGACAAAGATGTCCAGTCTTCAGTACGACCCTTCAGAAACCTCATAAACGTCATGTCTGTGTTTTTGAACAGTCTATGACTCTCCCAGCAGACAGGTAGCCGCAAGGACTTCCTGCATTGCTGAAGGGAAAAAAAAGTCATTCTGCCATTGGAGTAACCAGAGGGGAGACGAAACAAAAATCCCCTCCAGACTTTCACAAATCTCTGATCTCTGATTGCGTCAAGTCTAAAAATACAGGCAGGGTAAAGCAAGTATTTAACTTAGCACACTGGCTCCACATTACAGAAAGGACAAAAATAAGCTTGAAGTGTAATGTGCCATAACTACACTGTCAACGCAATGTATGTGTTTCATTACACATTATGCAGTTGTGTTTTGTGCGGGGACTCTAATAGGCTGGCAAGGTACCCAAATTTATTTTGTGCTGACAGAAATTTAGTCTTGGTGATGTAAGTGATACACACAACGACCCAGTATTTGGAAAGCCAGAGGGTGCTAAAAATAATCACGGTAGACCTGTGAGGGGTTCAGAAAGGCATAAACACACACAAAAAGGAGAGAAGACATAGAGCAGCGCACCCAAACATAGATAGAAATTATATTTCACATAATTCACCCTTGTGCATATATAAACATCAAAGCGTACTGCTATCTGAAGCCAAACACAGTTGCATAAAAATGGGCACACACACACACAGCGGGACGAAAGATAAAACATCTCTCCGACACACATATATGAAACCGCTGAAATACAGAAATCCACGCGGAAACATAAACCTGCCGTGCATGTACACAGTGGGATGTAGAAAATTAAGAACATCACACACACGTACACAACGACACCGGAGGGAATACAAACAAGAGAGTGATGAGCCACCATCATATGGCGTCGTCAAGCTGTGGGATACATTTATGTACAGATGAAGAGGGTCTGTGTGCATTTATTGTAAATGAAATGTAGAATCAAAAGACATGCGTGAAGCTTTTTATGTGTACAAGTGTTTATATGTCAGTGTTTGTGCACACAAAAACACACAGGTGGTGTACGCGTGTGTGCGAGAGAGACTGTGCGTACTTGCACTGCAGGTCAGGTTTAGTTCATTTCCACCTCATCTACCTCAAGCTCATCGTCCCCTGTTGAGCCAATCAGTGTCCTCCGAGACAACCTATGTCTCCAGCGGTGCCTTGAGAGCCGAGCTCAGTGATGAACGGAAGGCTGGTCGACACAAACGCACACCTGCGTGCATTCACACACACACACACACACACACACACATATATAGAAATAGAGAATTCTGACTCGAGCCTCACGGTTGGACGGGCTTCTTTCTCATCACTGCAGAACCCTGTGGGAAGTGAGAAGAGGGGGATAAGGATGGTTGGGTAATGATAAAAGAGGTA
>CAKALG010012200.1:1115-16861 GCA_916700815.1 Helicolenus hilgendorfi
CCCCCCCCCCCCCCCCCCCCCCCCCCCCCCCCCCCCCCCCCCCCCCCCCCCCCCCCCCCCCCCCCCCCCCCCCCCCCCCCCCCCCCCCCCCCTAGAGAAAAAAAAAACCCTTTCATTCATTTTTGAAGGAATGGGTTTTGCAATCTTTTGCAGGGTTCTGGTGGGATTTGGTCGTTTGGCTGAATATGGGGAGAGACAGACAGCGAGTGTCAGATCCTGACATCAAACAGTGAGATGTTGAAGGATGTGGGGACGCCCAAAGGGGGACCTCACACAGAGACGCTGGCAGCACACACACACTTACACACCGTATATGCATACACACACACACACACATGCTCTACGTTCACTCATTTAAGTACACTTACATGCACATAAACTCTCCTCAAGGGAGCAATAAAGGCAGGCGACGAAATTCCCTTTCAAGGTAACAGTCATCTCCATCAACCTTAGAAACGCTAAAATAACAAACTTCACATATGCCGTTGTCTATTCTGTTTATTTTCTACCTCCGCCGCAGCTGTCATTTCTTCATTCCTGCATATGTCAGACTGCAGAGAGACGGACAGCATGACAAGGCAAAAAGAACTGCTAAATGAATAATAAAAGGCTTCAACACAGGCTGATAAAATAGTTGTCTTGACAGACTTTTCTTTTTTTGCCATTTAACTTTTCAAGATTTACATTTATTAAATTCTGTATGTGAAGCAAACGTACAATAAACTGAGGATAGCATGCTGCATTTATCAACCACAAGGACGACCATTTAGGCAAAATTAAAAAACATTGGGAAATTGATAAATGAAGCCATTTCAGATGCCCCATTTTTAATTAGTGGCGTGCTGCTCATCCTGCCGATCCCGAGAGAAATTCAAAGTTTGTTGCCTTTCAAGCTGTTGCTGCGCAGATGCAATAACCTGGCGTCCAGTTGCTGGCACTGGTGAGGAAATGCTTGGCTTTGGGGGATTTTGGAGCTCTGTCAGACTCAAAGCGTCAGGGTGCATGCTGGTCTGAATCAGGAATAAAAAGTCTGGTCAACAAAGAGTCGGTGCTTCCAGTTGGACTCTCATTTTGCTTTAGTGTTCGAGTGTTGTTCCTCATTAGGTTGTGCACTTATTTAAGCCACTGGAAAATAGGGCATGCTATTATTAGTTTGTATGTGAGTAGATTGGTTTGTATTAACTTTTGTTTCATTCATATGTGTATAGAGAACTGCTCAGGTTCTTCACAAACTCCTAGACGTCATTGTCAAAAGTAACATTACATAGAAAGTAAAGGTAAAAGTAGAAAACTGTACACTTCTTTGGACAGCTTGCATTCAAAGGTGTGTCGACTTGGTTGCTTCCGATATTTCCCCGGATTCCTGTATATACTAATCTATTGTATAGTGAGAGTGCGAACAGTATATGTGTCTGTCAGTAGCAGCTGCATCAGCATGTGTTTGTGTGTGTGTGTACTTGAAATGACTGTAAACAGATGGGCATTGCTACCACTTGTAGAGTACGACTAATACACCTGGAGCGATTGTCAAACCGTGACAGAAAAAGACAAAATGATTTCCACCTTTTAGTTGCCTGTTGTATTTATATACATATATTTATAATCACCAGCCCAACTTGTCAGATAGCTGTCTGACACAGACAAAACAACGAAGCTTTACTTTTGCCGTAGCTATGGATGTAAACCACGAGCAACTCATGACAACTTGAACGATATGGAATCTCTAGGAAAAAGTGACCAATGTTGACTCTCGTTTCATAGTGGGCTGCAGATTACCTATTTATTTATTTCATTTTATCCCCCAACGTGTTTTTGGCTGGACCGCAGAGGTCAACTGAGTGATGAAGTTACACGATTGGTTGGCCCAGTGTTGGAGTTTCCTCATTGGCCGTTGCTCTTTTGAAATGAAAAGGCCGGATCAGTGCTTTATGCAAATGAGCCAATCCAGCGTGAAGTATCCAGCTCACGAAACTCGGGCCAAGCTGTCAAACTAGGTGATCTAGTTCTAGAATGAAACGTGATTCAGCAGTTGCACAGCCTATTTCTCGCTTAAAATATGTTTTGCGGTGGATTGTTCAGACGGAATAACAGAAAGTTTACGAGCAGGCCTCCATGTTGTTTCCTGTTTGAAACGACGAGCAGACAACCAGGGACCAATCAGGTGCAATTTAACGATAGGGTACGTTATGGCCATCTGAGTGGAGCAGCGCATCCCCTAGTGTCCTCGCTTAGCATGGCAATATGGCTACACACATACAGTATTTCTCTGAAAACGCATCTCTGCGTCATTAAGGAAACTATCAAGGCAACAATATGTTGATGACTTTGTGGAACAAGGGGAACTGGTGACATTTCCTTCACCACGAGGTGGGATTTCAAAACAGGGTTGAATTAGCGCACTCCTTTTTTACACAAACATAATTAAGAGAAATAGAAAAAATGAGACCACGAATGTGTTCCCTTAAATAAAGCCATGATTTTAGACCCTTAATTTTATTTATTCATTTCATTAGAATTACAAAAGAGGGTTGGGACTGTGTGGTCTAACTCAGTATCACTGTGGGGAAAGTGTTTTGTATAATTTCCAGCCCAATTTCTCAGTCAGCTGCAGAAACAGGCACATTTAATGACAGAAGAGCAGACATACAGTAACTCCTGTTTTACATGTTCATGCGTCACACTTTTTTCTTTTTTTTTCTCCTATAACTTGGGAAGCAGTCGGCTGACTGATGATGCTCCATGTTCGTCCTCGCTGGGTATTTTAATTGGCTGGAGCTGTGCACAGTGGGACCACAGTCATGTCGCTTCGGAGAGAGGGAGCTATTCACAACAGGGTCCCCCCCCCACCCACAGTATGCATTACTATGAAACCTTCATGCACAACTCAAAATTAGTTTGACTTGAGATATATACTGGCCGGACCTCATACAGATCTGCAAGTCAATACGGACTACGCTAACAAGCTGTGGCAGCGCAAACACAGATGTAACATTATTTTATGTGTGCACTCACATACAGACCTTAGACCGCTATGGATTAGATGGAGGAGAAAAAAAAATGTCTCTAAGTGCTGTTTTGTAGAAGATAATGAGGCACTTGTGGACAACAGTGACCACACATGGGCCCAATTAAGCTGCACTGACAAAGTTAAAATATCGTGGCACAGAATCCTGTGTCAGAGCTTTTTTTTTTTTTTTAAATAGTTTTTCTTCACAGCACCATGTTTGAAAAATGCGTGTGACGGGCGTGTGGAGGAGTGCAAGTTGGGGATTTAACAGGCTCTGAGTAAAAAGCACATTGAGAAAGAGACTAAAAAGCTACAAAAGTCACTTTTTCATTCATACAAATTAAAAAAAAAAAAAACTTTTAATCCATTTTTCTTTTAGTAAAAAACGGTTTCTAAATGATATCCCTCTCAACTGCCTCAGTTGATGCTATGAATCGAACACTTAATATAATCGGTGTAACTTTTGTCTAGTTGTTCCGTTCCACTGTGGCCGTGAATCGTAGGTTTCGAGGTTATTTTAAGACACGGGAACTGATCATTTTTCTTCACTACCAGACTCTTTACTTAGCCTATAATATGGATTGAATATATTGCATAATTTCAAAGTCAAACATTGACAGAGAGCAGTACTCGGTTACACTTCCTTCTGTGATATCTTTTATGGAAGATGAAACTCTCATAGTTTGATGCTTCTATATTTCAAAGGATTAATCACTTTAATGATAATTAATTGTGAGGTCTCTCCTGCAGTTAATGTTTTTTCTAGATCTATGAATTTCTTTTTTTTACTTATTGTGGAAAAAAAAGGTGTCTTATCTTGGTATTTTCAGAGGAAAATAATCACTAACTCATTATAAATTTGTAAAACCGGCGTGACTAAATGCTCCAGATTGTCTATGTTTGTTGTATGTTGCTAAGCAGCTTATGACTGTGGAGATCGGGTTTTTATTTAATTGGTCTATTAACAAACTCTTTCAATTTCTGAAAATCAGAAAAAAAAAATAACATAAGCCTTTGCGATCAGAAGCGGTAAGAAATGGTTTGGTCATGCTCCCGTTTTTTAAATAAATAAATAAATAAAAATAAAATCTCTTCACCCTCCCATGGCTCAGGTGATTAAAATGATGAGTGGTCCCATGGTGTTAGTGGACAGAAACAGGAGGTGCCGGTTAGACACACAGAGACAAACACACACAAATGAGAGGCTTTTACACTAAATGGCAGTGTGAAGTTAGTTTAAGACCCTCAGGCTGCCTGTAAAGTCACTTTGCTTGTTTGAAGGTTCGGTTAGGACAGGCACCAATCAAGGACACCTAAACTCATTATCAACAAGCACAGACAGTAGGTAGCATGTTAAATGAGCAGAGCTGAGATGGAGAGAAAACAAAAAATAATGGGGGGTATAGTAGACAAACAGAGAAAGAAAGTTTGTAAGTCAAAAAGATAAAACCAGAAAGAGTTTGAAGAATAAAAAGCAGATATAGAGAAGGATATTAAAACAGAAGGGTGAGGACAGATGAGAGTTTGGGTTGCAGTAAGTAAGGGCAGCGATGAGGGGATGACAAAGAAAGGATGGAGTGATGCAAGACGTCTTTAGGAATGAAAGATGTCATGCATAATGCTTTCTTCACCCCTATATTTTTTTTTTATTCCCAATCTTATTCTCTGACCCTTCACTGACTCGGGACATGAAACAAAGCAGCCAGCAGTCATTTATTGCAAATGAGAGCTGGGAGACAAAAGGAGAGCGGAGTGACGTCTGGCGAGAGATCTCAGTGACTCCCCGACAGCAGAGTTGAACTTGAGTTCAGCTTAATGCGAATGGACAGCTATTCAGTGTCCAAGTGAAAGGCAGATAGCAAAGTTAGTTGTGCTAAGTTTTGAAATAACTGAAAGGGTTAGTTTTGATTTTTTGAAGTGAGATTGTATGTATGCTCCCACATTCTGCAAGGTAAAATTGCTGTTTTTGTTAATGTAGTCTGGTGGCTTTGAAGACAGCAGGTTCTCTTCCCCGTCAGAAAGGGCTGTGGACGGGGGCAGCATAAAAACATATTTTAGCCACCTAAAAAAATAAATATCAGTGTATGCCGTATTTAGAATATTTTCACAGCTTTATCTCGCCATCAGACAGCCCCTTCTAACAGGGAACTGAAGTCACTGTGTCGCTGTTTTCAGAGCCACCAGACTACATTCACAAAAACAGTAATTTAACTCACAGAACGTGGAAGGTGCTTGTCTAAAACTGCAGTGATCGGTTAGTTTGTTTGTGTTGTTGTGTGACTTCCGGCTCCACAACAGCACATTGCTTAGCTTCCAGGCCGGTACTCCTGTCTGCTTCTCGAAACCTGGAACATGCCGACCGCCATCCATAAGGATGTATATATACTGTATATGCAGCAGCGTCATCATCCAGAAACCTACATCAGGTCACGTGGGAAAGAGTTTTTAGAAGGGCTTAGGAAAATAGCACTTTGACGCTATAAAAAAAGAAAATACTATTAAAAATAATAATTATAATAATGGGCCCACACTTTCTTCCAATCAATCTTAATTTGTAAAAAAAAATATGATTTTACATATGTCTTTCTCTGCACTATAAGACCTGTCCCTGACTATTCCTGGGGTCATCAGAATAAAGGATGTATCTGAAAGAAGGTTTCAAAGAGATTCCTAGTGACTGTAATACATCAACACTCTTATCAACTAACAATTAAATACTTCTACAGGTGATTATGCTTTCAAAATGTCATCACAAATGCCACACTGTGCACATCAATACGTGAAAACAAGCAATTACTCAGCCACTTGGCAACACACAGCAACAACCTGGTCGCCGTGTTGAACACAGTGAAGTTTGTGGCAGCGTGTTAATTTGAACATGCTTGAGCTCCCGTGTTAAGAGTCCTGTGGGAAAACGTTCCATTGTATCACAAACAACATGGCAATAAGTGCTGCAGGACTTTGTTCCTCAGTTCAGTCACTCTTTTGTCATCACTTTGTCTTTAGCTCCTTTTCTTTTTCTCTTGTCAATTTCCACTTCTTGTCAACCAATGATTGTTCTCCCAAACCTTTTTTCTCTTGTTCCGTATTTGCCTGCTTCCTTTCTTATTTACTTTTGTTTATTCTCTCTCCCACTTAACCAGTCATGTCTTTCATATTCACACCATCTGTGTCTCTCTTTCTGTATCTTTCTATTTGTTCCTTTCTCTGCTGTCAGCCAAGTTGCTGTCCAGAGCTCTTTGATTTCACCACCCCTTTTTCTTGCTCTGTGCTACATATAAAAGGAGTTGCAATAATCAGAGAAGCAGTGTAATGACTTTTTCTGTGCCTTGGTTCATCAAGCATGAGAGGCCGGGGTGTGTGTGTGTTTCTGTCCTTAAAGCCCATGCCTAATCTGATTGATATTGGTGTGAGGACACGCTCGTCTCTGCAACTCTTGAGACTGCTTCAAGTGCAATTTTGACCAATAAATTCCCTACAACGTGGTTTCAAAAGCAGTGATTAAATTACTTTTTTTGGTTCTGACTACAGATGCTCTGAAAGCTAAGTAGTGTTGGTTAAAGGCATATAGCACTCTTGCATTTGGAGATGAGAAAAAAAAACTCCATGACAATGCCATTCTCCCATTTATACAACATATGTTTTAGGTCTTTAACTTAATGTGTACGTGTCATCCGTCTCTCCCCTCAGTGAGTGGAAATTGCAGTGTCTGCAGAAGATGGGCCTAATTTAGTTAATTGGCTTCTGATGTAGTGTTCATAAGCTGTACTTTTCACAGTGTCATTTGTAGTACAGCCAAGCCAGCCCCAGAATAGCCTTCAACGTTTGCTGTCATGCCTCAGTTATCTGCTGTGAAGAGAGGACTGCTCTCTGAGGATCAGCCGTGTCTCCCGGGAATTACATTCTTTCATAGCTATTCAGTATTAAGCACTTAAATTAAATGCCGATATTCACTGCCAGAACAGACGCCGCCAGTGGGCAACCTCTGGGTCTGATAAGTGAAGGAAGTGCCTTAAACTTGCATTCTTTCTAACAGCCAGCAGGGGGCGACTCCTCTCGTTACAAAAAGACATCTGATTGTATAGAAGTCTATGAGAAAATGAGCCTACTTCTCACTTGATTTATTACCTCAGTAAACATTGTAAAGATGAGTTTATGGTCTCAATCGCTAGTTTCAAGTCTTCTTCAATACATCATGATATTCATTTAGTAAATTATGGTCCCATTTAGGGTCAGATAGACCATAAAGCAGGGTGTGCTCTGGGTGTTGTCCGTGTTTTCGTCTTACAACCCTTCGCAGTGTGTTTTCAGTTCATGATAGTTAAACTTGCAGTAGACAGAATGTTTTTGGCATCATTGGGGGAAAAAATCCATAATAATCTTTCAGCATATTGTAATTCAAGTGTTCTGAGAGAAAACTAGACTTCTGCGCCTCCTCATGGCTCTGTTTTCAGGCTTTAAAAAATCTAGCCTGTGACGGGAGACTTTGGTCAATCACAGGTCATTTCAGAGAGAGAGCGTTCCTATTGGCTGTTCTCCGGCTAGTGGGCGGTGCTTGGTATTTCCTCAACTGATCTCAACATGGCTGCGAGGTCACAAACTTTCTCATTTTACAGCTAAACAGTACACTACAAGATGTTTCTGAAAACATTTGAGGAGAGAAATAGTCATTACAGTAACATAATATTGATTCATATTTGATCAGCGCTGCCTAGTTTGACCGTTTGATCGGAGTTTGTGAGTGATTGACAGCTGCTCAGAGACGGCAGGCTCCAGCTCGGCTCTGATTGGTTGTTTTTTCTCCGGATACTCGAGGCATCCAAACGGCAGTCCACAAACCAACGCGTGATGACACGGTTACTATGTCCACTTCTTTTAGACAGTCTATGGATGCTGCTCATACTGCCTTTACGAAAAATGTATTGACTTCAGACCTACAAGTCCTGCTTTCTTCGTACTGCTGCATCTACAAAACTGACCTTTCTCAAAAAACGTCTAAATGTGTAACTGGTTTGGGCATTCAGTAGCTCAGAGGTGATGATGAATTGAACCGTCCAAGAGTTACAACAAATGTGATGACTGAAGAAGTCTGCACCTCGTTGACACCTGAATGCATCTTTTCCTCATCTGCCCTGTCAACCGACCAAAACAGCCACATCTGTCTTGAGTTGTGTGGGATCATCAAAATGGCTTCCTCTATGCTTTATGCGCTGTGGCTCAATTGAGATCCAGATTAAAAGCTTTCACAAGCACCATGTTTCACCTTGGAGATTCAGCTATGTGTGTGTGTGGCCTGCTGGGTCTGAGGGGACCAACAATCTTTTCTTTGATCATTGTGATACAGTACTGCTGAGAATAAAGTTTTTGCAAATATGTTCAATAAGAGATAAGGTTTCCCGGAAAAACGACGCAGCTATCAGTGCGCTATCGGCGGTTATTCATGATGGTAATCAACATTGTATTAAAGTCTGGGGTGGACCTATCCTTTAAGCGCTAATTGAAAAATAACAAGGTGTCCAATAGATGAAAATCCTTAGCTGAGCAGTTTTCTCATCAACCCAAAATGAAATGAGAACCCCGGAGAGGACAATAAAAACACAATACAGTGCGTTATCAGCACAGCACTGCTACTCACTGACAGTGACCAACAATTCAGCTAAAAAAGCATCACTTTCTTTAACCTTGGGACTAAACGTAAGCCAAGTATTTGTCCACAGAATCTAGTGTCCATTTCTATTTTTTCCCCTTGATCCTCTTTATCCTATCTTTTCTTTTTTCATCCCCCAGGTGTTAAAAGCACATCATGCATCACTCTGTTCCTCTTCCTGACTCTCTTCCTATCACGGACCAGAGATTCTCCGTCTGTAAATGTTTTAAACCTTAAGGGAACACATTGTTACTTGGCCATCCGTAGCTAATCGGCGGCTATCTGTGTGCGACTTTTTGGGATAATAGAAACGCTCTTGCGATGCACGATATCAGCCGTGGACAGCGAGGTGGTGGAGGACAGTTTCAGTCTTCAGTGAGTGCATGTGTGTGTGTCTTTGTGTAAATAACAGCTTGAAGCAGCAACATTGGACCAAAGGCTAGATGTAATGGAAGCGGCTATCAGCAGCCTCGCTGCCGTTTCGATAAGAACAAGTTCACTGCTTAAGGGAATCTCTATTTTCCTGTCATTTTCACTCTTATTCTACCCTTTTCTTCTGTCGGTTATTCCATTTTCACTTTTTTCTTCATTGACTCTCTTTCAATCCTTTTTTTCCTCTCAGTTTCATTCCCGTCTCTCTCCTACTGAAAACGCTCTCCATCTGTTCCTCTCTGATACAGCCACTCACACATCCCTGTATCTGTACAATTCAATTGAGTGCAATTTGTTGGCAGGAAATGTGGAAAAGAAACAACATGGCGAAGTATGAATGAATCCACAGATTGTTTCTTGTACCTCTCTCTCTCTTTCATGATCTTTCCTTTTCTCTTTCTGAATTGGCGATCCGTCTCAAACAACTGCAGAATCCAGTCCCGTGTTCGTGCGTTGGATTCGTGTGCATGTTTGTGTGTTTGAGGTGAAGTCAGCAGTGGAGTGTAAACTGCTATCAGAGCCTGAAGGGGAGCTGCAGGCAGAGCTCTTTACCCCCGGTCAACCCACTCTGTGATGCTACTATAGGAAAGCCATCCAGGGAATTGTGATTAGGTGGATCATTTCTATGTGAAGCTTGTGCATACTGTTTGTGTGAATTCAGGTTGGTCTGTATACTGTTTAGTTTAAATGAAAACACACTCATACACTTATTTATGTATCTGTGTGTCAGTTTGCCTCCTGTTTACTGTCGATGCACTCGCCTTTCCCTTTGGCTACTGTCAATGTTATCAACACACCTTCAGGCATGTGTGTGTGTGTGTTCCTCTTCCTCCATATTTGTGAGGACCAATTTGAGTCTGAGACCTTGAGAATGAGGGTATTTTTGGAAAGTGATGGAATTTGGGCTTTTTCAAAAGCATGTTTGAAGGTTAAGGCCTCGTTTTGTCTTGAACAGTATCGGGTGCCAGGTTCCTATGGGAACCGACATGATCTCCGATGTGTTTGCAAAACTCCTCCTTCCGTTTTGTTCAGTCCGTATTTTTGCCTCAAGTGTGTTGAAAGAATTGAAAAAAACTTTTGCGGCAGATAACGGACGCCAGTTAAACATCCCAGGAAGTTAGCATGTTATGCTAACTTCTTGTGGAATCAGTGACTTAATAAACTGATTGATTAATGTAATACAGCTCTATTTTTGGTTTCCTGAGTGAAAACTTTGACGGCATATTTAGCAATTTTGTGAACTATTTTGTTAAAAGACGTTTGAAACACTATATGCACTCTATATGTTGCACAGCTAGCATGCTACCTATGTTAGCTAAATATGCTGTCGGACTTTTCACTTGGAAAAAATGTATAAATGTGACTCGTCTAGATTGAACGGCAAAAAACAGACAACTCATAGATATAAAAACACTGTTTTATATCTATGCAGTAACTTCTCTCTATATCTCTATATCTCTATATCTCTATATCTGCGCTGGTATTTCTATCCATCCATAAAGAGATGCATTTCCTTGTGCTGAACACTAGGGAGCGCAAACCGTATAATACATTTATATGGATTTACGGACACAAAACAAAACTGTGGCTAAGGATCAGGCTAAGGATATGGACATTTAATGTCGAAGGTCAGTTTTAGAGGCCTGGGAATGCATGGTCCTCATAAGTAAAGAAGTACTAATGTATGTATGTGTATGTGCCTACTATCACACAGTCAGTTGATAATCTAAGGAGCAAAAAGGGTGATTCAGGTATTTTTGTCTATTGAAAGTATCACTTAATTGCATTCATTGTATCTTTGTTGAATGCTTAAATCCAATTTGCCAATGAGCTCTTTTTGAGGTCAGAGTTAAGGGGTCTCTGTCGGGTTTTGTTGAGAAATTAGACACCTTTTACTAAAAGATGTGTCACTGCGGACATAATTTTCAAGTATCCCTTTCTTCATTTGGAGAACATAATAGCCTGGTTAAACACAATCATAGCAGGGCAGCTCATGGCTGTTTCTTCTTATTGAGAATTCTGAGGTGAGGTCATATTCTCTTTTTTTGTTATATCCATTTCCAATTCTTTCCAAATAGCCTATTGTGTTCTCAAAATGAAACATATTCTAGAGGCATATTTACTCCATTTACAGCCTACAATGATTTCTGAATTAAATTATCAAATTGGAAAAATTAAAATTGAACACACCCTGACTGACTCTTTTGTCCCAACTTCACCCGCTGTGTCTTGGGTTCTGTATTATTTAGTCGCCCAGGAATACTAGCACCTTGTGTGTTCATAGTTGCAAGTATTCTGTTTGTATTTAATGTATGTATGTATAAAATATGCATATGTAGGTACCATATGTGTGTCTTTTATTGATACATGAATCATGTTATTGTTAGGTAGCTTTTTATTGAGATTCATTTGTGGAACAAGACTAATGTGAAGCATCCATTTTCATTTAATTTTCATCGTCAAAACAATATAAAAAAGTTTATCATATAGTATATGGTTCTATATCGTTTCTATCGCAATATACACTAGGCAAATATTTATTTATTTTTTCTGTATAATTTTACCTAAAACTGCACTTAAGTTCTTAAAATGAGAAAATACCAGTAGTACCTTCATCCGTCAAGTATTTAATTCACACAGGAGTATGCAAAAATAGGCTTTACCATGTGTTTATTTCATATAAACTTTATTATTTATCGAATTACCAGAAAACATGCCATATCATGATGTATATCGTTATCGAGATATGAAATGACCCATATTAAGATACAATATTTTGGCCGTATCGCCCAGCCCATTGTACAGAAACTGTTCTTGTTCATGAATATAAATGAAGCCAACAACTGTGGATCCAAACTGCTCCACTACTGTGATGTTCAGGCTGTGCAGCGGCAGCAGAGTTAACAGTGCAGCTTTACTTTCTCTCTCTTCTACGTTCTCCCTCCTGTCAGGCTGTAGTTATCAGCACTTTTTGACAGCGTGTAGCTGTTCTCTCTCTCTTTCTTACTTGATCTTTGTCTCCACGAGTCACTCTAATCTTGCCCCACCCTATAACTTCCCTCCCTTCCTTCTCTCTCCATGCCTCTCTTTTACTTTACCCTCCTTGGCTTCGTCCTGCCATTTTTTTTTTACTATTCTTTCCCTTAAATCCATCCATCTCACCCCTCCCTCCTCTATCTGTCGCCTTATATATACCGCAGACAGAGCTCGCCCGATAAGCGCCACGTCTTGAGAGCTTGTCAGCTGTGTCAGGTCTCTCCTCCTCCAGACTGCTTTCTGAAACTCACTAAGGACCCGAGGACTAGCGCTCAGTCCTCTGCAGTCTGCTTGACTGTCGTCTTGTTTCATTATAACTGCCCTCCAACATACTCGGCAGAATCGGATGTGGCCATAGTCCAATTTAAACTGGTGTATGTAACTATTTCTGCCTATAGTACGTGTCATCATATCTGTCCTTCAGTCCACCGACTATACCCTTCAGTTTCTGCCTCCATTTCCGTCACTATCGACTTACTTAACGCTTTAAACCACACCCATCTGGTGTCTCAGCCTGCCAAAAAAAAAAGAGCAAAGAATCATTTCACTTTCTTAGACAAAGAGACAAGCTCCGCAGCACACATACGGGCAATTAAGCAACTTCACTGGTGCCATCATTTCATATACCATTTGATCTACCTGCCTGTGTGTCACCATGGCTGTCACTACGCAAATGTTCTGCTAATTTTGCTCTTGTTAGACCGTCCTTTACCTCCCGTCATCCCCCTCTTCCCATCTGTCCTTCTCCTCTTTTCCTCACCAGACATATTCCGTAGTTACCACAGACTATCTCTGACAACTTGAAATGTGATAAATGACTCTCCCTCTCTCTGTGTGTCCCTCTCTCCTCCTAGATGTACATCCAGACCACCACCCTGACCATCTCTCTCAGCCTGTCTGCCTCTGTTTCTCTGGGGATGCTCTACATGCCCAAGGTCTACATCATCCTCTTCCACCCCGAGCAGAACATCCCCAAACGAAAACGCAGCTTCAAGGTGAGCTGCAGTGAAAATACTTATATCAAGTCGTATATGTTATATATTATAATATATAATATTTTACACATCTTCACTGGTTTTATTTTATATTTTGAATGATGTTAGATATGATTTACACTGATTAAATGAGGATAATAAATCTAATGATACACTTTGTGGATTCACATTAAAGCTGCAGTTGGTAACTTTGAGCAAAAATGATAAGTTTCTTTTTTTTTTATAAAACTTGCACTATATCCTGACAGCAGTGCATGAGACAGATCATTTGTGTTGTTGTTGTTCTGCATCCCCCTCATGCTTTCAATGGCAAGTTTCTACCGTACCCGAACAGAAACAACCAATCGGAGCCGAGCAGTCTCTAACGCAGCAGTCAATCACGGCTTGCGAAATTCACAAACTCCGATCAAACTGTCAAACCAGGCAGCCCTCATCAAATATGAATCAAGCTGAAAAGGAAGTTTGCAAACCCGACCGCCATGTTGAAAACAGTCGAGACAAGACCAACCATTTTAAAGCTAATTAGTACACTAAAATATGTTTCTGAAAACATTTGAGGCGAGAAATAGGCATTACAGTAACCAAATATTAATTCATATTTGATCAGCGCTGATTAGTTTGACAGTTTTATCAGAGTTCGCGAGTTTCCCAAGCAGCAACAGACAGCTGTGTTAGAGACTCCTCGGCTCTGATTGGTTGTTTTCCTTCAAATCCTGCAATTGCCATTAGAAACACAGGAGGGAAAAATGACTTTTTTCGTCATATCTGCTCAAAATGACCGACTTTAGCTTTAAACTAAAGAGGGGAAACCGGCACTTGAACCACCCAAATAGTCATTTTCAATGAATACACTTCTGAATATGAATGCATGATGATACAGGCGATTGTGACAGCTGCCACCATGTCGGGGAAACTGAGCCAGAAGGGAGGTGACCGGCCCAACGGAGAGGTGAAGACTGAGCTGTGTGAGAGCATGGAGACCAACAGTGAGTAAGAGAACACCAGCTTTTTTTAACTATACATATAATAAACTATATCATCAGGCCCATTTTTAGCACACAAACCCATATAAAGCTTAAATACACATGGAGCGATCAAGGCTAACGCATACATGCATAACAATACATGTACATATAGAGAGGTCTCATCCTACCAGCAAGTGGGTAATACATATTTTCACTTTAATTGCATGTCATAATGGAGTAGCACCATACAAGCAAAGAAACATATCTCCTTGTGTGCGTATATGTGCAGTTTGCATGTTTTTTGTTTTGCTTTAATCAACTAAAAGTCTAATTTCAATTTGAAAATTAATTTCACGCCTGGCATTTTTTGCATGACAAAACAGCTGCAGCAGTGACAGTTTTTAAATAGCATGGTGTGTCTTCTCCGAGCTCCGACAGTGACGCATTGTTACATTCACTTCAAAGCTCTTGTTTGTGTTGAGCTGGCTCTCCTGTGTCAGCAGTCCGCGGATGAAATGACAGGAGCGCATGCGAACGTGCATGTGTGCCTCAGTGCATGCGCATGTATGATTAGCTGGTAGTGTGTATGCGTGCACGCGTTTTCTTGTATGAGGCTCTATCAATCTGGCGGAAGTGGATTTGTGTGCCCTTTGGTGTGTGTGTGTGTGTGTGTGTGTGTGTGTGTGTGTGTGTGTGTGTGTGTCTTTCTTTTTCTCAGTAGTTGTGTGTGTCGGCGTCTGTAATCACATCAACACATGTACAGTATGTCTCAGCCTTGCTCTGCATGTGTTTGTGTGCAACGTGTGAATACGGCATGCAGGTGTATAACAAGCCTCAGACCTGTGAAGGCAAACTGTGTTTTCCCGTCAGCACTTTATTAGCATCAGTGAAGGAAGCAGGTCACAGTTCATTCATTTAGCCAATACTTAAACTGCTTAGTCATCTCCTCACACAATTCCCTTTACAAACAATGAAATTGCAATTTAATAAGTTCCTTATGGTCCAAGGTGGTCACAGTTTGTTTATACAACAGTGATGAGCAGAAAGCAAGTTTAAAGGTGCTCTATATGCTCATTAATTTAGCCACAAACAACTATTTGCTATGTAAAGATAGAGGAGAAGAGTCTCTGCTTTTCTGATTTTATTTTACTTTTTAGATTTGTAAACAAAATAGATGAAGTCAGAAATACAATGATATAAAGCTAAAGTCAGGGTGGTTTCTCAAATGTCATGTTTGTCACCCAACAGCCCCAAAACACTTAGACCATGTGACATTTCTGAGTTTATTGATCCTTATAAGCACTTATTTGGTAATTTTGCCAATCGAATGCCACCTAGACATCTAACTGGGATACATTTGGTTGAAAAATGCAGTTAAGTCTTACTTTACACTGAAATGTACGTATTGATATGCTTTTGAAATCATGCTTGTGAGTAAAATCTTGTAAAATTTGATAATACATCAAAACTTAAAGCTGCACCAATCAATATTTATATATTAAAGGTGCTCTATATGATATCTAATATAGCAGCAAACAACTATTTACCGTGTAAAAATATGGAGGAGGAATATCTACCTGAGCAGAGAATGAAGTTGCTCTAACTCTTTGTGTTGTAATCCTAGTTTCTCCTTGCATTGTTGACATAGCCGGGCCGGCCGCGGG
>CAKALG010012203.1:738-12149 GCA_916700815.1 Helicolenus hilgendorfi
ATAATCCAAAACCCAATGGAAAAATCCCAATGGCTTTTTGTGGAGAGAACCAGGGCGATGCTAACTTCCTGGTTGGCCTACAAAAATACGTCATCCCTTGAGCACTCTATATGAGCAAGAGGGTCAAAGTTCAAGACGCAATGTTATGACAAAGTATGTCCCAATTGTATGTACTGTATACTGCATGCAACAGTATGTACTTTGTAAGGGCAGCTGCATTATGTGCTAAAAGTACAAAGAAAAAGTATGCAATTTGGAACGTAGCCTTTATATCTCATCTGGCCTGAGAACGCCTCCGGGTTCCCCAGGAAGACCTGGAAAACATTCCTGTTTGACCTAATTTTCATGCAGTCCCTGAGCCTCTTTCATTCATGTGCAACCTCATCTTCCAGCCACTGTGCAAAGTAAACAGGTTGATCTACTATCTGACCTGCTGCTGTGGTGTGTTCACTGGACAGCTAAGAGCCCTGTATTTTTCTGACCTGTGTGAGTGAATCTCAATCCCTATGCCCGCCCAGCTGCCGTAACCTTTTCATATTTAATAGTAGTTATTCCCTGCTAAGCTGACCCAGTCAGACGGTTTGTTTACACAGAACTGTCTGAGAGAGCCGTCATTGGAAACTGTTTGGAAAAGGGCAGACACTTTCAAAAAATACTTGGCAGGCGATTGGATGAACCATCTGTCAATCAAACTAACGAAAGCGAAACTAACTGAAGACTCTCCCAGTTTTGATATAACTGATGCTGTTGCAGCATCTACGCTAACCTCTTTAGGAGCCGTCATTGTTTTTCAGAACGAACAGTCGCCTCTCCATGGCATCGCACGCTATGGTCTCACCGGGTCTCACACACACCTAAGCCACGGCCGTAGCTTCAGTAGCTTCTCACAGGACGCCGATGGTCCGTTGTTTGGCGAGCCGGACACAAACGCATTACTTGAAGACTGACCAGATGGATTTTTGTGTCACATTTGAAACTGTGATTCACGTGTGATATCACAAGAATCCAGCTGCCGTGCAAGGTTAATTTCCTGCCATATTCACCCTCACATGAGGGATGCCACAGTAAAGACATTTTCCCACCAGTTAATAAACACGTGACAACACAGGTGTTGCCGATTACACCGGACATTTTACAAGAAAAGATATTTGTCGATGACCCTCAATATCTGTAGAGTACTTTGATCTTAAATGTTGGACGGCTGTGTCAGGTTCCCTATTAGCTTTGGGGTTAAATTCGAAATATTGCATGCTTTTATAGGAGCTTTGGTTTTTCACTTTAACACCAGATCCTCTGCCATTGTCTTGTCTGTCAACTCTCTGCTAAGTGTATTCTGAATCCTGCTACTCTGCTGCGACTCTGCTGCTGTTGCTGTACAGAGTAGACACTTTCAGTATATAATTGTAGCGTCCGTCGTCCAACTAAGTATTCATAACATGGTTAGTATTTTACAAATTTACAAATCTACTAAAAATGTACAAAATTGGTTTTATTTCTATTAAAAAAGTGGAGGTGGGCATGTAATTGGTGTATGCCCAAACACCATGTAACACCGGTAACACAGACTACTGCGGCAAGCCTACCTTACATACAAAGCCAATTTGCTGCAGGTTAATAATTCATTTACGTTTGTTTACTCTCAGCTGCTGCACCCAAAGACTTAGATGATCGAAACCTCAGGAGAGAAAGACTAACTTTGCATCCTGACAGGATATGTCTCTGTCGCTGCATCTTAACACAACGACAACATAGCCACTGGCTGGGATTTATGGTGACACTAGCACATCATATTCTGCTGCTGCCACACTCCAAACTTTTTTCCAACTAAGCCTGTAGTTTTCTACACTTTCTACACTCTTTGCCCCTGGTCTGCTTCGGCACAATTTGAACTTTGCCACTTACTTGTGGCGATGGATTTTTTTTTTTTCTACAATCAATTTCCACTTTCTGGGGCTGTTATTTTGTTCCTTTGAGGGTTGGCTCTGCCAAGACCAAGGCCTGCATGACCCTGTTGTTCTTGACCTAAAACATCCCTCTACCTATTATCAGTTGTGCTTGCTGCACTTTAATAGCTCCATTCACTTCGAGAGTAGATCCCCTACACTTCTAACTTCTTGTTAGATTCAGTTAACATCCTCTCCTGTCTTAGCTTCACTGTGTTTCACTGCCTGGGCTCAAAAATCTTGACTATCTTCCTGCGGTGTGCTACACTGCAGAGACTGTTAGTAACTCCTACACCTACAGACAAAAGCTGATCATTCCTGTGGGTGCCTTACAATTTTCATTATCAGTGGCAACATCAGCGGAGGCATCAGCCAATCTTAAGCTTGCTTTGTACCACAAGCCTCTTTATGCACTCTAAAGCTCTTATCACACCCATACCTAAACCTCAAATCTACTCTTTCTCTGCACAGTTCATGTTATACCATTTTTCTTTTCTTTTGCAAATCAAGAACCATTTTCTCACAATTTTAATTGGACGCATTCCCGTGTCGTTGGTGGCTGGAACTTGCACTGTTGATGAAACAACAATCTGCCAGCCAGCATCTACAAAGCTCACTAATTAAAATGTTGTTACTTGTTTGTTTAATGCATAGAAAAAACATGTTAAACTAACTGTACAGTAAACTCAAGGCTGGCAGCCAAAGAGTGGAAACTCCCGGTAGTCACAGCTCCTGGCCAAGAAATGGTCCAGAGGAAAATCACAGTGAAACAAGCAACTTTTCTTTTGTATGGATTAAACAAATGAGATATAACTTGTTAATAAATGAGCTTTAAAGGAGCTGCTTGGCAGATTTTGTTATCTTTGGACTCGGAATGTTCCTAACATCTGATTTCCCTGACATTTAAACGGAAGTTTAAACTTAGAGTAGTCGACTAGTCTAACAGTAAAAATTCACTCAGAAAACAGTCAAAATTACATCACAATGTAATATATAAGGTTAAACATTGCGTATAAGAGACATTTGAAATCGTTTATCACATTTTTCAATAACCAAATAATGTTTGAAATGCCGCTGAAATCAATATGTCCCCAGTGTCCGCCCGGATAGTAATGTGCAGGGACTGTGGTCTAAGAGGAGTCATGGTTTGGCATCGCCAAGTATCTCAGTGTGCAAGTTTTATTACCTTCCACCTTCTCTTCCCTCTATCTCTCTCAAACACACACACACATAGCGAGCGATTCGACGCACAGCCCTCAATCATCTCTGTAATGTTAATTGTCGTAGTTCTCAGTCCAAAAGTCAAAATTTATTGAAAAACGATAGATGTAATAATTTCCAAAATTCACGACATGGTAAATGGACTCTGGAAGTCTTCCGACCACTCAAAGCGCTCTACGCTACATGTCAGCATTCACACACACACTCATACACTGATGGCAGAGGCTGCCACACAAGATGCCAACCTGCCCATCAGGATCTAATCAAAATACTCATTCACACACCAATGGCTCAGCCTTCGGGAGCAATTTGGGGTTCAGTATCTTGTTCAAGGATGACATGTGGACTGGAGGAGCCGATCGAACCACCAAACTTCCGATTGGTGGGCGACCCGCTCTGCCTCTAAGCCACAGCATGTTTTTATCTAACGAAATATCCTGCTTCAATCCATATTTGTTGGCATTTAGCCTTTCAAAAACGACTTTTTCACTGTGGTTAAAAAAACAGTTTACTCTCCCCGGGGCGGTCTAGCATAACAGACATTCAAAGTTTAATTTGAAAACCTCAGTTAAAGCTTTGCATGTAAAAAAAAACTATTTAAAATGCAACAAGAAAAGCAAATCAACTTTTTGTAAATAAACTTGTTGGTTAATTGTCTAGTCAGCTCTAAACAGCACTCAAAATTGTCATAATTGGGTACGATTTTGCAGAAAGTGGCGGTAGGCAGTTAAAGTTTGATGACTACTTGGTTTAGTTTTGTTTTAAGTGATTTATAAATCAACTTGAATCGATCTATATGTGGATATATTACTGTGTACACATAGAAGTTACATCTTAACTGCAGTCATGATGGATAGAAAACTTCTCCAACAGAAAACTGGAGCAGAGCTGACAGTGTGATCCCATAAAGAAGTTTTAAGATCACCAAGAAAATAGGTCTGAATGAAAGATGATCCCCTGTCTCCTCCTCCCCCTGAGCACTTCTAAACTCTGTTTGGGTTTCATACTTTATGCTGTTACACTCACCAGCTTCACACGCAAAACGGCTGGCGAACCTGAAACTAGCACTAAGCTTGTTTGTGTTTGCTTATTAATGCAGGAAAAAATGGAAATAAGCAACGGATGTGTGATGAATATTGAGCGGTTTTAAGCTTTGAGCAACATATGCCTATTCTTGTATATAAAAGCATAAATTAGTATGTAAATGATGAGCACTTCTGCTTTATCTACTGATGTGTCAGTTATCTGGTTCATTACAGGTTGGTCAGTATCTTCATTATCACAATAAAGACGTGATTTTCCTCCAAATTAAGGAGGCATCCTTCAGTTTGGATGGAGCATCGCTTACGGCATGATCCACGGGGTATTAACCAAATTATTCTGTGCAGCTCTCAGAAGTGTTTAGAAACAAGATACAAACAATGACGGAGTGAATATTTATCTATATTTATGAAATGAGTATACAAACAACCTCTGTACTGATACAACAAACTGGCTTTGAAACTTTATTTTGCAGCTGAATGCTGAAAAAGCATGTGATGGAATAGAATGACCCTATTCATTTATTTATTTTATTATTATCTGTCATTGTATTGATGTATTATTTACACACTTTCTTAATTTGGCTTAGGATATATGCAGTGGATTAGGGCACTTAATTATAAATACTTTCTTGTGTTAAAACAGAATTGCAGTCCCGCCTATTCAGCTATTTAGGTCCTCTTAACAAGGTTTCCCAGTTCCACCAGTTACTTACATTTTAGCATTAGAACCTCCTGCTTTGCTATTAAGGCCAAGGGTTAAAGTTGTGAGACAAAATCGCATAGAACTCCCAAACCGGATTACGCCGTGGTAGCGACCTGTCACAAGGTATAACCATGACCTAAAGCATCCCCTGCTTTATGGTCTATTTGACTCTAAATGGGACCATAATTTACTAAATGAACATCATGCTGTATTGAAGAAGACTTGAAACTAGCGATTGAGACCATAAACTCATGTTTACAATGTTTACTGAGGTAATAAATCAAGTGAGAAGTAGGGTCATTTTCTCATAGACTTCTATACAATCAGACTTCTTTTTGCAGCCAGAGGAGTCGCCCCCTGCTGGCTGTTAGAAAGAATGCAAGTTTAAGGCACCTCAGCATTGGCTTCACTTCTCAGACCCGGAGGTTGCCGCCTGTTTTAACGCTCATTTTTCAGGCAGCAGGAAAAACTTGTACCTTTGTTTTGGTGCTCCTGAAGTTTCATAGTGCAGTAGATGTTTTCAACAAGTTCATCATGTAATTGAATGTTAGCGTCGAAGTCTGCATGCAAAAATTATATTTCAATTCGGCAAGTAATTACATACTGTATTTACTGTAAACTGAATGCAACCTAAATCATTCACAAGTGTTATATACAGTGTTAATACAATGCAACTTAATTCTTACCTTGTTAACAGGTTTTTCTTATAACATTTGTTCCATTTTTGTTACAAAAACAGTGAACCAAAAATTGAAAAATGCAATTCTAAATCCTTATTGTTCTTACATTTGTGTAAAAAGCAATTGAAGTTTTGAATATTGCATGAATGCTGCATCCAATAATCCATTTGTCTCATTAAGAAACAGCCAACAAATAGTGTAGATGCTGGTAGGTAAATTGTTGTTTCACCATCAGTGCAAATTCAAGCTACCAAAGACATGAGAAAGGGTTGTGTCTACAAGTTAACCTGCAAATTGCTAAAACTCTGGTGAGACTCGCTGCCCGACAACCTATCCTAACCTTAACAATTCAAGGTCAAAGAAATGGTTCAGCTTTGCAAAAAAAAGAAAGAAAAAAGAAATGGTATAACATGAACTGAGCAGAAAAAGAGTAGATTTGAGGTTTAAGAATGTGTGTAAGAGCTAGTTGAATGCTGACTCAGTGCTGCACCTGTAATGCCTGTTTGTATGCCGATGTGTGACATCATACCTTTGTGCTGCACTCGTTTGTTCTGCTTTTCGTCTGTCTTGAATCATTTCAAACTGTGTTGTTGCTTTTTCTCCTGACAGGCGGATTCTCGGGACTTGTCAACTATTATCTGGTACTATGTGACCTTGAAATAAGTTTCACAGATAATTACAGTTTCACATTGGCGCTGTCCATGGAGGACCAGTCATTATTATTGACCGGCTGCACAGACGTGTGATTCAAGACATAAACGCTCATGAGGGGTTGCCCTTCCTTACAGCAGCTCAATATCTTTGGGACTGAAATCCATCATATTGCTAACCATTAAACACCCAATCCTCCTCATTCTATGACACCAAGAACCTAAATTAATTTATAGTCATGCTTTTCACCACCGATACTGATCGGTATGCCTCAGGTTGCTCCGCGTAGCCGAGTACAGGATTTTCAGTGTATTGACTGTGTTGTAATGACAGCGCTTAGAGCAGATGAGAGGCTGTGCTGTGGAAAGGGAGGGAGGTGAGGCCGACACTGAGACTCGGCACTGGCCGGGAATCCAGCAGCTTCAATTTGACAGACTTGATTTGATTTGGTGTGTGCCAGGCAGTGGTGTCCACAAAACCGCTCTCAGATGCAATTCACAGAGACGACGTGGCCCGGCCCGATACTCCTTTATGTCAAAGTTCTGGGACAATATAGAAGTCTGAAAAGCCTTTATAACGTCTCCCCAGCTTTACCAGACATTCTTGGGAAATTTAGACGTTTAAAACTTTGCCTTTATCATCACTTGTGCCCCCAAACTTGGTGAGACATGAGTAAAGATTGATCTCTTAAGAGATTTGTTTCCGCTTTGTTCTTTTTAAAAGACAGTTGTTGGGGGACAAGTTTCTATCAGACACTAAACAACAGTTTGCTTTAGGGATGCTAATTTTGAATTTTTTTTCTAACCGATAACTGACCCTCATTATCTGATTATTAACCGACAAGATTAGTGCGTTTCATGGAGTGGTGCTGTGGTTGTAGTGCCTAACAAGCCGCACAGCTGCCAAGATAAGCCAATGTACAAACAGGTTAAATCCATCATTTATCACAAGCTGCAGTGTATGCGCAAAACGGACAACTGAGTCCCCAGTTCATCCGATCAGGAGAGTTAGCAGCCACGATGCTGTGTGTATTGTCGTGAACATATGCAGCCACTTTCCCAGTAAAAGTCTCCACCGCATCATTTAGTTCAGCTGCGAGGTTGTCAGCTGAGTGTCTGCCTGGCGTACTCTGTCAGCCCGGCGTAATGTTAGCGAGAGTCCGACAGACCGCGTGTGTGTATGTGCTACGTTCACGGCAATAAGGTTACTGATGAATTCATGCTCACCGTTGTCACACACACACAGTCTCAGTAACGTTATAACTGTGAACGTAGCAGTTTATTTGTCGTGAATAAATTCTACAACTCCTCAAGACCCGAACCAACTTCCTGTATCTTGCAACACCAGCTCAGACTCACTTAAGGTGGGCTGTTAAGGTGGACCAGCTGTTGTCCTTTAAGTGGCAAGCCGCTCCTTTGAGTTTTGTTCAGGTTTTTATTTAAGTTTGTATATTTCTTTTAACCGTTTAACTGATAGCATCAATCGGTCAAAATTCTCAATGTAGGTTAATGGTTAAACGGTTAATTATTAACATCCCTAATCCACAAATAATTAGCTAGCTAGTCGTCCAAAGTCTCATTTCATTGGATGAATTTTTGTAAATTTGCGTGCAGGATGAGTCATCAAACATTCAAAACCTTTTATAAGAAGAGAAAAGACGGGGATTTTGATCGTATTTTAATGGAAAATACTGTGATACTGTTATTCCAATAATAATCGAATAATTCCCAGTGATTTTCGAATAGTATTTTTGCTTATAATGCACATCCCTACAATTAACACAGGGACACAGGATTGAGAATCTATTTTTCATTTCCCAGGGATTTTAACTATTTAAGGTCGTTGCCTAACCTTAACCATCTTGCGAGAGTTTCCCAACTTGTGGGTTACCTTCTAGACATGACCGTGAAACATGGCCTCCAACATGGAGCGCTGCCAAACGTAAAAAGTGCGACACTGTCCTGCTGAAAGCCTCAGAGAAGATTGCAGATAGTGGAGAGAAGAGATTGGAGACCAAGGTGTGAGGAACAGCATGATTAGCTGTAAGAGGAGCCTGTGGGGTATGTTGTACTTCTCTGCTAAGCTCTCACTTGATGGTGAGCCAACACTAGCATTTTAGCCGACAAAAAAAATCTGCTACAATCCTGTAAAGTATTTGAATGTAATGTGCAGCAGTGTCATTGATCAGATCTGTTTGTGTGTAAGCAATAAGATGCCACAGCTTCTTATGAATTTCGTAAATGCATTTCCTGGCTTTCATTTAGGCAGAAATGGAGAAAAATCCCACTGAATATATGTTTATTTGGTGAATGATAAGTATAATCGCTCCACTTATTGTACTGTACACTGCTGATGATACCAGCAGGCACATCACACATCTACATGCAACCCATGTCCACTTTTGCCACTCCATTTTCTATTTGTCCTAGTAAATCACTTTCAAGATTGCTATCTCATTGAAACGCAATTTTCTGTTGCCAGCCAACAGTAAAGCACCAGTGAGGGTCCATAGAGAGCTGTATTTTCTCTATAGGAAGACAACATTCATGTATTTCCCATTTGTTTGATTCATTCTCTGCCTCGTACCTATTTTAAACAGTATTTGTACACCACGCCTCATGGCCTTATTATTAAAGAGAAAGCATCTTCAGCAATGCTAAACAGTTTTTCTCACAGGTTCAGGTTTACAGATCGAAATGCAACACAATAGATTTGGGTATATGAGCAGTGGTGGCGTTAGACTTTCTCATTGTCCGTCATAGTTATAAAAATACAATCATAATCCATTTTTACCCGTCATTTGATTTTCATTTTTAATGACAATAATAGATACGTCTATTTAAAGGCTGAGTCTGTGACTCTAATTCAGTACACCTGTTGTCAAATTCAGCAAATATCTCCTCACGGTCCGCTATCTATCTAGCTTTATCTAAAATCCAGTGTTGACTTACAGCCCTATCTGTTTTCAATACATTTTGAGTATCGGACTGAAGACTGACTCACAGCGGCGCGCACAGCGAGCACCGCCACCATGTGTGTTTGTGTTTTTTTAGTAATTAATATAGTTTATAGATGATGCAATTATAGGGGAATGGAGAGAAAAGATGAACAGAGACATGACACCGACTGTGCGACCTCTTTTCATGTCAACACACAGAAGCAGATGAATGATTTCCTCCCGTAGTCTTTGCCTTGGACAGACGACTTCTCACAGCTGTTTTCATTCTGTTCTGAAGGCTGAACCCGCGCTCTGCTGCCACACTGGAGACTGGATTTACCAGCTCTTTGAACGTGGGATTTCCTGATCCTGCAAGCACTCGCTTCACCGGAAGGAAATCCTGCAGCAGGCTCTCCTTCTGTACCAGTGGCGCAGCTGCATCGGCACTCCTACAATCTGTCAAAATGACGGACGGCCTTCAGACTTTTCATTGTTACAAAAATTCAGTCAGGGACGGAAAATATCTTGAAAATCGAAAAGCGTCCTCTGTAGGCCTATATGAGCAAAAAGTGTTCCTTAAATATACTTAAAAGTATAGCCTCATATTAGAAGCAAAACATGGGAAAAGGGGAATAAAAAGTTAATCTCATATTAAAAGTGACGGTGGCCTTGTGGTCTAAAAACTCCATTATATGCCAATAAAAATATAAAATAATCTTTGGCACCGTTTTAAGAAGTGTAATAGGTTCCCTGTCTATTACAATTGAAATGTCTCCCCAGACTGCAAACTGAGCAGCGAGCCAACACTTGATCTTTTGAGGCGAAGCTATCATACCGTACATTTCATTTCAGGTGTTACTATAAATAGAATATAATGATTATTTAGTGCAATACTGTTGAATGAATGAAAAATCCTCCTGCGTGCTGTAATAATTGCCACATAAGTGCCTCATAAATGAATAGTGATGGCCTTTTTCTAAGTGGGAGCCACTCGGGAGTCTTAATGACCACAAAACCATGTGCTAATCAATGTGTGAGCTACGTCCCGCGGGTTTTCATCTAGACACGGAAAATAATGGAATGTAACACAGAATAACAACACATAATGATCATTTATAATGAAAACATTATCAGTTTAATCTGTGGCACTGTAATACAAGTAAATTATCAATTTGCTTCTTGTTATCCCCTGCTCATATACTGTAACAAAATAATGTGATGTAAACCTGCAACCTTTATATTGTCTTTCACATCACAGGATATGATGTGTTTAACATTTCCAGCTTTATGGATAGCCTGGAGCAAGATTGTTGATTCCCTGATAAAGTCTTGGAATGTAGACTTTATTTATTTAACACGTTTCTAGCATTACAAAGCACCCATTCAATATCGCCTGTCATAGCTCCATGTTATAAGAACTTTTGCTTTATTAACCTTCTTATTTCATGGGAAAATATAAACAGGAGAGTGTGAAGAGACATGGAAATGCCTCAACACAACCAGGATTTTAATTTAGAGAGAAAGAGAAGAGTCAAACTCATTTCCACATTCAAACTGTAGATGTCAGAGGTGTGGAGTCTTGCAACTCGACTTGGACTTTAACACCAGTAACTCGTGACTTCATTTGGACTTGAGCCTTTTGACTTGAAGATACTTGATACCTTCCCCAAAGCCCAAAGAAAAATATGTTATTTAAAAAGTGTGTGCACAAAGACGATCAGCTTCCCGTTACATGAGGTAACTCAGACAGCGTCGGAGATTTTAGGGTATTTACTTTTTGAGAGATCCTTTATTGATTTATCTGGGAAGAGGATTTACTCGTGGAGGAAAAAACTGAACCGAACAAACTGAATTTCTATCTTTTCTTGTTTATTACAGAATCACCGAAAAGTTTTTTTTTTTTGTTGAACTCTGGACTCTTATTATTTATTACTCTATTATCTATTGTTACTCATTTTTGGTGAATATTATTGGGACTTGCATTTGATTATTTTACACTTAATTCCCTGAATCAACTTTGTTTGAACCAATCCGACAGCATCCAATAAAGTTTCAGGAAAAAACCCTCGAAGAACTAACGTTGCGTCACTGAAAGCGTTCAATTACAACTTATTTCGGCTCGAAAGTCAAAGTTTAGGACTTGGGACTTGAGTGCAAAGACTTGAGACTTAGGGCCCAGACACACCAACACGACATCAGAGAACTAGCGGCGACGAAGCCCACCAGTTGTAT
>CAKALG010012216.1:0-10512 GCA_916700815.1 Helicolenus hilgendorfi
GGGTTGGCTTTTGTTTTTTTTTTCTCTGAGCCACCAACCCAGCCCCCGAACAACCAAATCAAGCGCACCCCCTCAGCTTCAGCCGATACAGACCTGAGCTCAGAAGAGCGTTTATTTTCATCAAGGCCCTCATCACATCCTAGAGTCCTACGGGTGCAGCAGTTGGGTACTTTGGCCACAATCAGGACCGGCACATGCACACACTGGTGACCAAAAACTCATCTAGCTGGATACAGAGCTGAAATGCTACTGGAAAGGTCAAAGCCACCAGCTAGTAGCTCTCCACAGCCACGGCAACGGTTCAGACTGTGAGCCAATAAAAATCCAGGATATATTATTGCGATACTTGATCCCTGTAAGGAATTTTCTCTTTTCTGCTGCCGCCCTCCACGAGGAGGTCAGAGGTCAGGGACAGCTACAGAGCAGCAGCCACGGAGCTGGTATGGATTCAATGTGTTGCTCAAAGACACTACAGCAAGGTGTTGTTGCTTGGCAACATGCAGTTTGCAGTCCACTGCAGGACAACCAGGAGGAAGGACTTTTGCAGGGAAACTCTTTCTCCAGTACCGACTCTCCATCATCAAGAACTCCACTGTAGTCTGACAAAGGACACTCTCAGTTTCATAACTCTGCATTTGATTTGTTATTGCATTTTTCTTTCCCTTCAACTGCCTACTCTCCCCAGTGCTGTGCCACTTGTGTTACTGCTGAATTTGCACAACAAAGCTAAATCAAAAGAGAGAAGAGGATATATGAAAATATATATATATATAGATATATAAATACAAACCTTTTGTTTTTAAGACAAATGAAAATTTGAAAAAAAAAAAAAATGTTTTCCATTTTAATGTACAAAAGATAAGTCTGAGAAGTGGATTTGATATTTCCAAGATGAAAAATTATGAAAACACAAGGAAAAAGTCGTCCTGTGCCATGTTTTACTTTGAATGTTGTTTAGTGCAAAGCGACTTCTTTTCGTTAGATGAAATGTGCTATGATGAAAATGTTGTCATGCTTAGTGACTGAAAGTGAGAGTTTAAAAATAGGTAATGGCAAATATATACTTGTATATATAGACCCCTTTTGTGTCATCGTCATGATTACAGTGTTAGCTGGAGGCAAAACAAAGGAAAGACTGGAGGCAAACACTAGCAGTGGGCTAAAGTTACACATCGAAAATGTCATCTAGCTGTGTTGGGTGCCAGAATCCAGATATCACAGACATTTGAGATGACCAAACTGTGATTCAATGCTCTAACGGGCTACAATATCAGAGAAACGTATTTAGCCTTTTGCTAACTGCAGCCGTGAGCCATTGGCTGCAGTTAGCAGAAGGCTTAACTATTAGCAACCCTTTCTCTCCATCTCTGAAAACACTTTGCCGATATGGTACAACTCTCTTTTTGACTGACTTTACTGAAGAATAGTTAATTATAGGCATCCAAAGATTTATACGTCCTCAATTAATCTTTACAGCGCTGCCGTTGGCCACCAGCCCGCTGGTTGGACGGCTGGCTACTTGAAAATGAGTTGAACAAAGATGTCACTCATCTCTTGATAGCACTGTGCTTTCCTACGCTCTGACAGGAGTGTGTGTATGAAGCATTAAGTTGTTAAATTTGACTAATTTAGCGACAGGCTAGTTAGCTAGCTACCTTGCTAATTCCACCATGCTACAGAAAATGAGGCCAACAGCGGACAGCGCTGAGTCGCGGTCACTCTGCCTCACTCCTCGCCGCAAGGAGACTACTTCGCTGGGACGAGAGCAGCCGTTAGCTAGCTAACTAGCCAGTTCCGGAGACAGACAATCTAGCTAGCCAACTAAGCCAGCCGTCTAATCTCCCGAAGTTGTCTGCCAGCGGCGGAGGAGTCAGCTAATCTGGTCCCATTGGTTATTCTTAATATTCTCAACTAACACTTGTGATCCTGGAGAATGAGAGACAGTACATATTGAGAGAAACCAGTATTTTTCTTCAGTCATTTTTAATAAAACAAGCCAACAATACTTGCTAGCCAGCGTTAACTAACGTGTTCAGAAAATCATTCTGCCTCCACTTAACGCTCCGTCCACAAAATACGTCATCATGTTTGCTAACAGAAAAGGGGTCTATATACACAGACACTTTCTATATTTCATGAGGTCTTGGGACCGTTGTGTGATCTTTGGCTCTAATGGTGGTAAAAAGACAAGCGATGTCTGCGAGCCAACCGACCTACAGTGCTTTTGTGTTTGTTTTAGAGAAACCAAATACATTGAGGCCTGGTCAGCTGATTTAGATGACACAAAGTTCATTCCTGTTGAAGCCAGCCTCGCGCGCTGTGGTAGCAGCAACTATCGAGGCACTAGGCAGTAGTCATTTGAACAGTTGAACCGTCGCTCTACAACTTCTTCTCGTTTTCTAGAATTTTCCTCTTGTCTGAAAAAATTTTATGATGTGAGCCCTCCAAAATGAAGGCCAGTTTAGGTGTGCAGAGGAAGGTGAAACAGTATTGTCTCATTTTTGGCTTGTTTTCTAAGTCTGCAGTAAAGACGGTAAAAGCAAAAATGTGAATGTGGTTTATGAAAAAGATGATGAAATGTAGCTTGATTTCTGTAAGTGTTTTTGTACCAGCTGAAGGCCTTTCTCTTTTTCTTTCGTTTTGTGGTTTTATAGGGGTAAAAAAAAACACTTAAAATGTTTTCTTTCCGGTACGTGCTGCTCCACAATAACTTGTTGCAGTGCTTCAAAAAAATGCATTCATAAACAAGACATTCCTTTTATCCTGCGAGTGTAAAAATGGTACAAGGCTAATAACAACGGCTAGAAAATAGAGAAAAAAAAGATTGAAATATGTTAAACAAGCCAGGGTAATATATACTATGTTTTGTCAACCATCCTGTAAGAGTTTGCATCGGACCAGGCACATCAACGACCAGATCAGATGGATGAGGTCAACACTCCGCTTATCCCTGCTCGCCCTGTTTGGTTTGAAAGCAAAGAGACATAAAAAATGTGATGAACAAGTTTGTTAAAATGCTTCAAATGCACCTTTTATAGAACAACACGACTTTAAAGGAAACTGTTGCAGATGCCTCAAAACCATTTTCTTTTTTCTTCCTCTTCCTTCAGATTATTTTTTTTCTCTGTGACAGAGTGGAAAGGTCTTTAATCAGCTGACACTAGAGTCCTCTGCTTCAGTCCAGATCAGATAGCACAGAGCTTTTGCAGATGCATCAGGAACCTTGCAGGCCAGGGCTGTTGTGAAAGGCGTGGTAGGTTTCTCTCACATTAGAAGTCACCATAACTCTCTGTGTTGTGACCCTATATATACTAAGACAGTTTGAGCTGCAGTTTGAGAAGAGGAAATACTGAAAGATGCCACTTGTTTCCAAACTCAGTCTTACCGTCTTGGGTCGTTCTGTCTTGCCGATAGAGCGTTGTGACTGCAGGTAGCGCTGCCCTTTCCTACAATCCATTGGATTAAAGGGAGACTCCCAAAATACTTCCAAGTACATGAAGAATACATATAGATTTATTTAATTGTAATTCTAAATACGATAATCAGCCATTTTTATTTTGCGCTGCTCCATCACAAAATGCAAAATTATTAAGCTAAGGATTGACATCTACAGTTAAGAATGAAATTCAAAATAATTGAATTGACATGGAATAATCTAAAGTTGTAGAGACAAAATCACATTCTTGTTTGTTCCAATGACATGAACACCTACTGTAAGACCAGCAGCTAGCTGATGAAGTGTGTGAGAAAAGCACCAGATGGACTACTAACTGACTTATCACAAGTGATAATTGTTCAGTCACAGCTGTTTTAAAGTATGAAATGAAAGTGTGACTATTGCATTTGGTGTGACTGGTGAAACATTGTGGTGAATTCACCCCTTAGTCCCTTTTGGATTGTGTCTTGGAGCAGCAATCCTTCCGATCTAAGTTACATGCTTTTTTTAAAAAAAAAAGGCAAATAATAGTGAAGTTTTGATAAGAATGAGATTGAGGTAACCTGAATTATCATTTTATGTTACAATGTAACTATAAGTCAATGCTAGGTAGGGGAGACCGGGTGCAATTGTAACATTTTTTTGTTTTGATATCAATACTCAAAAACCTCTTGAGCTATTTGGATAAGATTTTTAAGCAGGTAGCTTGTATTTGTGTTCTACTTGTTAACAGCCATCACATGTTTTTACAAGCAATGTTAGAGTCACAATATTGATTGAAACACTATAAGTCAAATGTTATATCTGCCCCAAGGTGCAGGGGCGATTCTAACAGCATATGGGGGGGCAATTGTAACAATACAAGTAATACCTTCATATAAAAACCAAGGACCACAATAAACTACCAAGAATATAGTTATAGTTAAAACAATTCTTTATTTTAAAAATAATATCCATTGAACAATTAATACCTCAAAAACAAGTTTTGGTGGAAAGAATTTGACAAGTATGGGACATCAGTTTGTCCTTTGTCAGACAGAGAGGGATCATCTCAGACTATGTGCATAACGCGTTTTATAGTTCTGTCTTGTTTCTGATTGGAGATATTTGAGATGTTACAATGGCCCCCGGTCTCCCCATACCAGCCACATGTTAGCTGTTAGCTGATGTTAGCTACTTTCAGTTGAGGCAATTGGCTAGCTAACATGCTATTCTAAAAATGAATCAGAGTGCTTGATTAATCAAATAATATTTCCCAGCTATATCCACAAAGAAGGGAACAACATTCCTTACTGTTGGGAGGAAAATCATCTCTCCATTGTTGCCCAAGAGTTGAGGCCCCCAACATGGCCGACAGTGGGCATGCCACTTCATGGAAGAAAAAAAATAAGATTGCTCCAGAGATGATGTATTTTTGTAGGCCAACCAGGAAGTTAGCATCGCCCTGGGTTCCCTCGACAAAAAGCCGATGGGATTTTTCCATTTGGTTTTGGATTATTGCAGAAAATAAGCTCTGTGGCAAACACACGTTTATGATACTTACACATTTTGTTCAGCAAGATATTCTTCACAAACCAACACATTTTTGAAGTGCGAATGCAATCGCCAGAAGTAAAAAGCTAACGTTAGGCTATCAACGAACTACACCACGGTCGCATGAGTACACACAACAAGGCTATAAATGCGGACGAGTCTGCGTGATGATGTTTAGTAGTCTCATTTAGCCACTTGTTAGCAACCGCTAAACCATAAAAGCTTCAAAATTCGCAAGCGGGTATTTATTGATGTATTTTATATCGTACAACTAAATGTTAAAATCCTTTCAGCTTGTGTTAACCACGGACCTTATTTCAGACATCTAACTAAAAACCCATTGACTTCCAGACGAGGGAACCTGAGGTGCTGAAATGCTAACTCATTTTTAGGACTGGATGGCAAACTTAGACTTACTTAACACAATTCTTTTGGAAATTTTACAGCCATCTCCTTTTTTTCCTCCATATCTTTAGTGAACTAGATTTTCAAATATACATAGATATTTTACTGGACAGAATGAAACGTACTGTATGTGCTTCAATACTTGAACCACTGATCTACACAGGGTAAAACAACATACAGGGCGGCTGACCAAAGCTTTATTCATCCAACACCAGGAGAACAAGTCCATGACATGAGATTATCTCCGATTCATCTGCTTTTCAGTTCTTCCACAAAATGAATTAGCACTTAGTTATAGTCATTTAAACACCCCCTCATTGAAGGTATTTAGTGTTTGTATTTACGCTTGATGAATGGTTAAATTGAGGCCACGTTACTTCCACTCATTAACACGTTCCGTTCAATTTGAATGAATGGCTGAACCAGTCGGAGGATGTGGACCGCTGTATTGATGTTTGACTGCTATTCACTGGCTCAATTGTTCTTTTGATGAAGATTTGTGAAGATGATTTTAGTGATGTGGAAATAGTAATGAGGCTTAGTTAGTGAAGAAGAAAAAAAAAGTTCAGCAAGATGGCGGTAGAAGGCCCATTTGGTCTATGGTGCTTTTGTTTCTTAGTTTTTGCTTCTTGTTTTCTGCTTCAACACTTGTTGGGGTAAAAGATGAAAAGACTTGTGCAAGGCAGAGGAAGTGCTTTGAAGGCCATGGTGCCGCTTCATTTTCCATTCTGTTGCATCTGTGGTGTTCGACTTCCACATAGAAAAACAGAGTGATGAAGGAGGGGAGGAGGAGGAGGAGGAGGGTGGACTGAGCGGAGGAAAGAGGTGGAGGGAGAGATTCTCTCGATGATTGACCGACGCAGAACTGTTCACTGTGCCTTGTCTTCCCATACTGAAAATGATGTATTTTTCCATATATTTAAAAAAAATTCAAGATACATGTTAGTCATTCAAGATGTATTGAGCTTATAAAAAATAGTGCAATATTTTGTGAAATATGCTCATTTGCTTTCCGAGACTGAGATGAGAAGTTCGATGCCAATCAGAGGTCAGGTGTTTTTTAGCCTAGCTTAGCATGAAAAATGAAAGAGTTAGCCTGGCTCTGTCCATAATGAAAACATATGCCTACCAACAGGAGAGTCACATGCTGGAACTACTGTATGCTGCGCAGTGATTGTAAAGAAAAAGCTCTGACACATAACTGTTATCATGTATTGTAATTATTCTCCCCATTTTTGTTCATGTCAGGCAGTGGTCCCCAACCTATTTCCCTCAATTTGAATAAGTAGATTTAGTGTATTAAAGTAGTTAGTATTTTTTTAATTAAATCATCTTTCTTTAATGAATAGAACTTATTAGTTTTGTCAACATAAATGAAGTGATGACATCTCAAAGGATTTGCCAAGCAAATGCAGACACATAATATGATCTTGTCTTCCCAGTTAATAGAGGCACGTCAAGAAGGAGAGCAAATAGGTTGTTGACTGCTATAAAAATGTTGTGTTTGAAAGGCTAAACGCCAACAAATATGGATTGAAACTAAATATTTTGTTAGATTTGCTACCAAGTAGCAAAAAATATATCTTTTTTGTAGATTATCCAGTAGGCTGAGTGAGTTATTTCATTATTATGATTGTAGTACATGACAAATCGTGGAGCAATCCCTGTGATCTTTGGCACCCCGGTAAGGGGAGCCTGGACACCAGGTTGGGAACCACTGATGTAAAGGATTAAAAAAACAAACCACTTTGTTGGAATGCTATTTTTTTCACTTTGCTTCACCCCTGCTTTCAGCGTTCATGCTAAACTGAGCTAACCTAACTACGTCCTGACTCCAGGTCTACACTTGCAGACATAAGATTGATATTGTCATCATCTCACTCTCGAAAACAAAGTGTTCATTTCTCAAAAATGTGAATGTGCTTATTCTTGGCAAGAGTTAGAGAAAAGATCAATATCACGCTCATATCTGTCGGTTAAGGGTGAAGCTGGAGCTTGGATACATTAGCTTAGTTTAGCATAGCATAAAGACTGGATGCAGGGAAAAACAGCTAGCTTATCTCTGCCCCAAGATTAAAAAAAGTGCACCTCCAAGCACCGCTAAGCTAGCTGATTAACTCATTTATCAGGTTTGTTTTAACTTTAGGACAGAGCTAGGCTAGCTGTTCCCCCTTGCTAAGCTAACCATAGCCTAGCTTTAGCTAGATATTCAGCATAGGCTACAGATCTGAAAGTGGTTACAATTATGTCATCGAACTCTCAGCAAGAAAGTGAATAATGGCATTTTCCAAAATGTCAAACTATTTCTATTTTTCAACGAACAAAAAAATTAATTCAGGAATTTACACCCATTTTCTTGTATATATTCTGAAAGCCATGACTAAATCTATTCTGAAGTGTTGGTGAAATGCACTTATTTTTCAGTATGGGCTGCACCCTCCAATATGGCACCTCCTCAGACCCATATACTGTAGACACACCGACGCACAACCTTAATACGCAATGTGCCATTTCTGACCCCCCAACAGCAACACTTAAGTTTCCGCAAGTTTCTCATCCCTCCAGTTCTCTCCAGCTTCCTCACCTGCTGAGTTCACTTTGATTAAAGTACATTTCAGAGAAGGAGCATAGGACGTTAAAAAAAACCTTCACACAGATTAAAGAAGAGAGAGGTAGAAAGAAAAAAAAATATCTTAAAGAGTTTTAATACTTTATGAATTCTGATACCTTTTTAAGAGTTTCAGACTTGAAGCTGCTGTGACAGGTTTTGGCTGTTTCACGCCCGTGTAAATATCCTGCTCTTTCCTATTTTGCAGATTTATTACGTGTAAATAGACACGCATCAAGGAGAGATTAAACATGTTTTTTGCTAAATCTGTCTCGTCTGATGTTTTTATTCCCCTTTCCCCATCCCTATATAGCCAAAGTTGTGGATTTGAAAGTTTTAAGAAGTTTTCGGTTTATCTCAAGTGCACGTCACTATACAAGAGAACTTGAAAGATCAAAAGCAAGCACATATGAGACTTAAATATTATTGTACTCTATGCATTCTGGTAAAGCGAAAACTACTGCCTCTGTTTGATTTCCCCACTTTTCTGACACAATGATAAGGACGTTGACAAAGATGAGAAAGAAAATGGTAATAAGCCTTTACTTTGCAGACTTAACTGTCAGAAACCCCTTCCTGAAGCGAGCCGGGAAGATGCAAAGCTCAGTTTCAAGAGTGCAATCAGCCATCCATATCCACTCCCCCCCCATGTCAAAAGACTGAAATTGTCCCAGTGAGTGCCAGACCAGTGAATCCTTAAATGACACTGTCAGATATGAGTGCTATGTCGCAGTAATGATGTGATAGAAAATGTGCTCCAGAATCTCTGTGTTCCATTGATTTTGCATACACTGTAAATCTTTCCAAACAGATCGTCATAAATCTCAAAAAATACAATATGTCTACCACGGGGCTTCACTGGGTAGAGATTCAATTGGTGATAAAAGACTTGTCTTCTCTTGTACTTTGGCACATTTTCTGTTTCCTTTCTTTTCATGTTCTTTTTAGCCATGCTGTCTCAAAAGCTCTAGTGCAGACAATGCCGGTCTGTCAGTCCACCACTTTGGTCCAGATGGAAAAATCTTGACAACTACTTTATGATTGCCATGATTTTTAAAAAAACACTTTTTTTTAAAGGTATTCATGTTTCCCAGATGATGAATCCCAAGGACTTTGATGATTCCTTATCTTTTTATCTAGCACCACCATGAGGTTGACATTTTCGTTTTTTTTAATGAAATGTCTCCACAATTATCAAATGGATTGGCATAAACTTTGGTACGGATATAAGTAGTCCCCAGAGGATGAACCCTAATAACTTTGGAGATTTCCCTGACTTTTCCTCTAGCACTAACAGCGGGGTCAACTTGTTCACTTATCCAGTGACTGACTCAACATTTACTGGACAGATTGGCAAAAAACATTGTAAAGACATGCATGGTGCCCAGAGGATGAATCCTTATCACTTTGGTGGTGTTATAGTGAAATGTCTTGACACAGCCCGTTCTCACAAAAAGGCGTATAAATGCCACGGCAGGGCATTTAGCGTGTAATAAGTACGCCTTTCTTGATTTGCTGATGTATCGGGAATTGTATTGATGAAACCTTTATTGACTGCAATGTACACGCATCTGCGTATAAATGCTACGGTAAGAGTTAGTGACGTAGTATAAAAAACAAGAAATACCACTTATGGTGGGTGGAAAGTGCCGTTTGTCACGTGACCATAGTCAAGTTTTTTGTTGATGTTTGTGACATGTTTTCCGTAGTTGTTTCCATATGTGGTTTGCTTAGTTTTACTTACTTAAGTCCAACCATAACATTTTCCCTTACCCTAATTAAGTCTAATTAAGTGGTTTTCTTGCCTGAACCTGTTGGTGGTTTTCTTTTCTTGTATGTTATTATGGTAAGTGGAGGGGTACTCAGTTGGTTGCAATCTGCATCCATACTACTAGATGTTGCCAAATCCTACATACAATTTCTCCATGGCATCTACATTGCTTTCTGATAACATAGCACACATCGCATTCTGCAAAATATACCGTCGTGCAACTCTACACCTGTAAGCGATTACGCGAAATGACGATAATTCAGAAGTGTCCGACATCTCTATATACTATTCTCTATAGAGTGAACGGTTTCCTGTGCTGCTTTGGTCTCGTCACTTATATCTACTGCTCTGTCTCCTCATCCTTCCTTCATAGAGAGTAAATGATATGAAAACAGATCAAGTCCTCTCCTCACGTCTCTCCGGCTGTCCATTACCAGTTGGAAAATGTAACATTTAAAATGTGCCGAGCCCTCCCCTCGGGAACAAGACGGTTTGACAGGCAACCCATCAATCAAATTAAAAAGCCCATTACGAAAACATAAAGAGGAGAGATTCAGACCTCCGGAGAGAATCTGACCTGGATATCACAGACACCTCGTCTTTGTTCTGAATGGGATTGACCTCTCTTTATTATCCTATGAGCCTTTTCTTTATTATTATTCTTCCCTCCACCTGTGGGGCCATTTCTTCCTCTGCATGGTGAGGTTCTGGACTGAAAGCAGATTGTAGCATTTGTAATTATTTCTACTCACTTTCTTT
>CAKALG010012222.1:794-21030 GCA_916700815.1 Helicolenus hilgendorfi
ACCATGCATAGCACTGCGACACAGCCAACCCACCTGCGGCACACACACACACACACACACTTACTGCCGTCGTTTGTGAGGACACTGTATTGGGTCACATGAATTTATTAGAGGCTTACCCTCACCATAACCTTGTCATAATTCTAATCTTAAACCTGCAATAACTTTTTGGCCACTTGGGGGCAGTGGAATATTAACAATAACAATAATAAACAATATTGACATAACATCATCTTTTGAATTGGTATAGAGCACTTGTTAGCAACCAATTGCATATTTACACATATATGGAGCATCATTATCATTCATTTGGAGTTGTGTAGCTGTCCACCTGAATATAAGTCCTATAACCTCTCTTTTAGCTCTGTTTTGTTCTCCACCAACTCCTGAGGGAAACATTTCTTTGTTGAACCAAAACCGTAAAGTTGTGGGCTAGACAGCTAAACAATGAGCTGAAACTCACTATAAATGTCAGAAAAGCTGAGGGGAGCTGCAGATTAGCGTAATAATTTAATTCAATGCGTTTTATGCACTGTTATTATAAACAATACCGATGATAGCCGCTTTACAGTAAGCCTAAAATCAAGGCCAAATTCTTGCCCCCCCCCAGATGAGAAGTTTGACCCCATAATGTGATTTTTGTTCCCATAACCTGTTACATATAATACATGTGTAGTACAGAGACAAACACACGTGCACAAACCTGTAGAAATCTATTTGGTCAACCTGTGGGTAATAGGACTCAAGGTTTTTCTGTCCTTCGTTGAGGAAAACGGTGAAATTGACCAGAGAAGGTTCCACCGGGAACATCCTGGAGAAGCTGTTGATCTCTGTGCCAATCTTATCCAGCATGCCTTTTACTCCTATACACACACATACAAACAAAAAGACATAAATTAGTGCATTGTTTTCTATATCAATAAGAAGGTCTGTAAACTCAGAGGTGACAACATTGAGAAAGGGGGTCTAAAAGAAAGTGGAAAGGGACAAAGAAGGACTTACGAGGTAGAGCTGTGGTTTCATCATTCACAAGTACGCAGGTGAAGGTGAGAGAAGAAAAAATATGAAAGTGAAAGACTACAGTCAGACTTAATCTCATATCATTTTGTAAAGAAGAAGGGAAAACAGCTATATTTGCTAGGCAAACTGAATGCACATACATACAGTACAGCATATACACACTAGAGCTGCAACGATCGATTGATTAGTAGTCAACTATTAAATTATTTGCCAACTATTTTACTAATCAATTAATCGGTTTGAGTATTTTTTTTAAGTAAAGAATCCCTGATTTCAGCTTCATAAATGTGAATATTTTCTGGTTTCTTTACTCCTCTATGACATTTTATAGACCAAAAAACAAGAAAACAATCAACAGATTAATCAACAATGAAAATAATCGTTAGTTGCAGCCCTAATACATACACACACACGCACATTTGTGTACCTGAGACAATGTTTTTAGTTTGTTCTTTAACCAGCTTTGGTGTATCATTAAATGATGAGTAACCCTGGAGGTGGAAAGTAAGAGAGAAAAGATGATTTCGTTTTTTGTAAGAATATGATGGGTGAAAAAGAAAGTGACAACAATGAACAGGAGGACGATGGTGAGCTGGAGACAGAGACCAACCTTTTGTACGATGTTGCTGAGGTCCGTTCTCAGGACGGTTTGGACATTGGCCAAGGCATGACTGACATCTGGCAGCTGACAGACAGAAAGAGAAAAGGAGGGAGGATTAGTCATTAAAATGCTTGTTTCCATTCATTTCCAGGTTTTGATTCTCATCTCATGTGTCAAGACAATCTTTCAGTACCTTGGAGAAGTCAGCGTTGACTCCCAGCACGGACAGCGTGGAGCGGATGGTGTTACAGGTGTGAGACACAGCTCCATTAGTGCAGGCAGGGTCTGATAAAGTGTTGGTCAGAGAGGCGCGTTCCCCCGACAGGCTGGCTTGAAGTTTCCCCGTCCCCTCCTGGAGAATCTCCAAGGAGGAGCTGACGTTCTCCAGGGCCTCTTTGGTCTCCCGCATGGCTACAAGAGAGAGGAAGGATGAAATTTAATCAAGTTAGTTATTTTTTGGGCACAACAGTGTGTTGTTTTGTATTATCAAACCAGTGAGCCTCATACAATTTATATTAATATACATTCACAATTCACGTAACCACCAGAGAACAATCCAAATTAGAACCACAACACCGATCACACTGACCACAAATCAACAATCCACAAAGGAGAACCACAATAGAAGACGTTTTACAACAGTGTACAGGTACAACAGTGGTTCAGATCAGCTCTGATTACCTTTGATGGCATTCTCAACTTTTGCTTTAGATAAAAGGAAATGGCGAGGAAATCAAAGAGGAAACAGGAATGTTAAAAAATGGTGAGGATATGCCCTTAAAAGACACAACGGCATTCTGTTAATAATTGTAATAGTAATAAAACAGAAAGGAAACTGAGTGTAAAAAGAAAACACGTAGCATCACACAATAAGTGTGGCGACAATTCACAGAGATAATATATCTAATCATAGATATTAGGGCTGTGTATAATCTATATGATACGTATACAAATGTACGATACGTATATAGGTAACAATACATATATAGGGTTTGCGATTCAATACATTCAATATATTTAGGGCTTCAAAACTAACGCAATAATAACACGTTAACGCAAATTCATTTTAACGTTACAAATTTCTTTAATTCATTAATCCAACTTGTGATTGTTAGGTTATAGAGGGCTCAGTTTTAAAGCTAGAGTGAAGATCCTGGCATCATATGAAACTATAAAACCTAAGGAATCCATTGGTAACAACCATGTCATACTAGCTTATCGCAAAGGAGGTTGAATAACGCTCCAAACTTGTGTTCAATTTTGGCGAGGAACTGGAATGGCCATTTTCAAAAGGGGTCCCTTGACCTCTGACCTCAAGATATGTGAATGAAAATGGGTTCTATGGGTACCCACGAGTCTCTCCTTTACAGACATGCCCACTTTATGATAATCAAATGCAGTTTGGGGCAAGTCATAGTCAAGTCAGCACAATGACACAATGACAGCTGTCGTTGCCTGTTGGGCTGCAGTTTGCCATGTTATGATTTGAGCATATTTTTTATACTAAATGCAGTACCTGTGAGGGTTTCTGGACATTACCTGTCATTGTTTTGTGTTGTTAATTGATTTCCAATAATAAATATAAACATACATTTGCATAAAGCAGCATATTTGCCCACTCCCATGTTGATAAGAGTATTAAATACTTGACAAATCTCCCTTTAAGGTACATTTTGAACAGATAAAAAATGTGTGATTAATTTGCAATTAATCGTGATTAAACATTTTAATCGATTAAATATATGGCGATACTGTAAGTAAGGCAATATGTTGCAATTTTTTATAATCTAATTTTAGGAAAAAAGGTCATAGTATAAAAACACACTGCCACATGCATAAAATCGGAGTTTAAAAAAGTTTAATTTTGCACCCTTATGCTACTTCCTTCCTCAGTTTACGTTGTTACATCGGAGAGTCAAAAGGCTGAAGATAGATTATAACACTGCCAGCTAGCGGTTGGTGGTTTAAACACAACACAAAATGAACCACTGTCTTCAACAAATCTTTGCGATTTAACTATTAATTCAAAATCAATATAGTGTTTTTGAGATTTGATACAGTATCACAAAACATAATTAATTGATACTCAAGTGTATCAATATCTTTCATACACCTCAATAGATATTATGTTGCAATGGTGTCACAATTTGATTTTCAGTTCAGCAAAAAAGGAGTGCTTTATAAATGCAGTTTAAAGTGATATTCAACTGATAAAAGTGTATTATTTTGTATTTTAATCAAACAATATGGTTTTGTTTGACCTGAGGTTTCTGAGCGTCTTATGTAACACAAAACTATAACAGCATTTTACATTGTAACAATAATAGTTCATGGCTGAAGAGGTTTATCCTTGAATTTTTGAAATAAATATCACCAATCAGATGACGAAAAGAGGAGATCAGCAGCTCAGCAGCATTAACACTGCTCGTGATACTACGTCTCAACTGTGTTACCTCCTGCCATTCGCAGTGCGGTGTCCAGTGAGGGAACCACCTCTCTCTCCAGCTGACTGTGGATCCTTCCACCCAGCAACGGTCCAATGTCTGTCAGGAAACACAGACAGATCAGACGGTTTTATGACACTACAGTTATATAGTACTGCTGTAGGTAAACACAGGGAGCCACAGGCACACGACACGAGAGACATTAAACATTACTGTATGTAAACAGTCTGAATTCAACTTACTGTCGAGGTCTGATAGGACTTTGTTCTTTGCTGTGGTGTACTGGGCTGTCAGGTAGTCAATTTGCTGCAACAGAAAACACACATTCAAACATGAATTTTTGTGTTTGTCTTATACATGGGAATGTGTGTGTTTGTGTGTGTGTGTGTGAGGGGGCATACCGCAGGTGTGTTGTTAGCAAATGTCTTCAGGTCTCTCATGTTGGTGTTGATTAACCGCCGAGTGCTCTTAATCTGGGCGCTGACATTATGGTTCGCAGCATAGGCAATGAGTACTCCCAGACTGAAACACACATACATAAAGGAAAGTAAAGTAAAGACAGTGGGCAGTATTCACCAGCAGAGGGCAGCATGGCTACATTAAGATGTATTTCTGCTGCATGGGCTTCAAAAGTCACTGATAGAGAACTCACAGAGACATGTGACCGGCCTGCAAAGTCACATTTCTCTCTTTTTATTATAAAACCTTAAAACGTGGATTTCAAAAGAAGCAAGTCTCCAAATGTGACACTGCAACACCGTCTGTTTCTCTGCCTATCCTTTTAGAACTGACTGTTTATCACATGAATGAAGTGTAATCAGGTAGAGGGGTCATTACAAACAGCTCACAGGTTAAATCAAAGTTTTTCTGCCCTACATACCTGTCATTGAGACTTTCTGATGGGCAAGAGCTTTGCCCTGGTTGTTGCCATTTGAGTAAGAAGAAAAGATTTTAGATGGGAAAGATCTACTGTACATGATTTACAGTATATTTGAGCCTATTTTGGAAAAACTACTTCGATCCTTCGATCCACCTCCTTCAAGATTGGTAAAGATTGGGGCTGTCAAAGTTAACGCGATAATAACGCGTTAACGTAAATTAATTTTAACGCCACTAATTTCTTTGACGTATTATCGCAACCTGCGAGTTTTAGGTTGTAGCGGGCTCCGTTTTAAAGCTAGAGTGAAGGTACTGGTTTTATAGGAAACTAGAAATAAATTGGTACCAACCATGTCATACTAGCTTGTTACGCTTAATTTTTGGTAACTGGCATGGCCATTTTCAAAGGGGTCTCTTGACCTCTGACCTCAAGATATGTGAATGAAAATGGGTTCTATGGGTACCCACGAGTCTCCCCTTTACAGACATGCCCACTTTATGATAATCACATGCAGTTTGGGGCAAGTCATAGTCAGGTCAGCACACTGACACACTGACAGCTGTTGTTGCCTGTTGGGCTGCAGTTTGCCATGTTATGATTTGAGCATATTTTTAATACTAAATTCTGTCAATGTTTTGCGTTGTTAATTGATTTCCAATAATAAATATATACATACATTTGCATAAAGCAGCATATTGTATTATATAGTATTATTATTATGAGTATCATAATACTTGAAAAATCTCCCTTTAAGGGACATTTTGAACAGATAAGAAATGTGCGATTAATTTGCAATTAATCAAAATTAAATAATTTAATCAACTGACAGCCCTAATAAAGATTTAACAAGGGAAATGAATGATAATGGATATTGATTTACCTTAAGTTTATCTGAAAAATTGTGTACATTTAGCGTTGTTATATATTGAAGCAAACTTACTATAATAAAGTAAGAAAGCAGGATGGATAATGCTGTGATAATTCACTGAACAATGAAGAGTGATAAAGTCTGCCAAGGTGCTGAGCTGATGATATGCAAACTTTCAGCTGAGTTTTTGTTAATTATTGCAGTGACTTTTTGGCTAGTGTTATTCCTGAACTTGGAAAATATTCTGTACCTTTTAAAGGTATTCAATTTACCTGCCAGATAACTGATCTCTTTCACCCATGCAGATATGACTGAATGTCAGTAGAAGGAGAAAAAGAAAGAATCTTCTGTGTGAGAGTTTATAAAAGAATCATAATAACAAACCCTCATCTGATAATATTTCCACATCTCCAAATGACCACAACGTGCTTCATGTTCTCATACAGTAGTGCATGTGTGTGTTTGTGTAAGTGTGTGTTTGTGTGTGTGTGTGTGAGCATGCATGGTTGTGATGTGAAAGCACTCCCTCAGACAGAGCGCCCTCTCACTGTCAGCCAAGTGATATCAGTAACACTTAACTGTCCTGCACAGTTTGGATCGTATTTCTCCAGCCGTGCACCTGTCTACTACACGGCAGGTAAACAGCAGGTATGTTATGGTCTGTGTGTGAGCAGATGTCGTTAAAGGGAAACTCCACAGATTTTACACATTAAAGTCTGTTTACAGGTATTGTGGAGTACTACTGCATATGTGCATAGTTGGGGCTGAAGACCACAAGTTTCAAAATTAAAAAGAATTTGGGGGTGTGGAGTTAGAAAGCAATGAGGTTACCAGACCTCTGTAGCACACTCCTCATCTCTGCCTGAGGCTAACAGCTTGAGGTTACATTATCCGCTACTAGCATTACACACCTGAATCTCCTACTAAACTATCAGCGGTCATATTGCATTATGGGTAATGTAGGCAGGTTTTGACAAGGAAGAAGAAAGTGTGGGATAAAAAAGATGATATCTCTGGTTCTGCCTAATCAATTTTGATCTTTTCTTTTTTTGTTTAAACTGTCCATTGTGAGACACTGACAATGTTACAGGAGTTTGATGCTAAATCAGTGAAACACTCTTTTAGGAAACCCACATATAAACACACATAAACATACAAAAACAGTGCAGCAAAAAGGTTTGTCCACCTCTTGAGTTTTGCATAATTTGCTGCACTACAACGTGATTTTACAAAGAAATTATTCTTACTTTTGATCTGGTTTCATTGAGTAATGAGACATTTCTGTTAATTTTGATGAACGTTTTTTTTTTGTCAATTTTAGTGTTATTTTACTTTAATACAGATTTTACAGAGATGGCAGAAAAAGAGGGAGAGAGATGCAACACAGGTCTCGAACCGAGGATGTTGTGGGTTATAGTTGTCATATTAACCTCTAAGCCTCAGGTACGCCCGCTAATAGTACATTTTAGCATGTTAGGGTGGATTGAAATTCAGAAAACCTTTGTTTACTGGTTGCTTTGGGATCTACAACTTTGGGTTTAACAAGACATGCTTTCCTTTATATATATATAAAGGAAAGCATGTCTTAAATGTTTAAGTACAGTATATCCCAAATCCACTTACAAACAACTCATCAGAATGCAATAATCAAGAATGCACACAGTGAGAAGAGAATCACTCTGAAAAGAAAAAATACCCCTCGTAGTGATGATAATCAAGATGATAAAGATTGAAAAGAAGATGACGACGACTCACACGATGAAGATGGAGGTGGCGATGAGCGAGGCGGTGTAGAAACCTCTCTGACAGTCGACGTTCTTTCTCTGTCTCTGGTGCATCTCCCCTCCGCAGTTCTCGCAGCATCGACACACACAGAAACACATGCCGATGATGGGGGTGAGGATCACGAACGTGATGCCGATGGTTCCACATACGAGGAATCCGGACTCGTAGTAGATCCACTGCAGGATGAGAAGATTCATACAAATATTGTTCCCCAACACATAATCATTTTGAAGACATTGTAGAGTGTATTATGTGAACATAATGAGGAGTTTACCTGTAGTAACAGGACCACATTTTCGGGCTGTGACCCCCATAGCATGTGCACACAGACGCATGCAGAAAAACAAGCGCACATACAGACACACACACACAAAGCCGTAGCAAGAGGGAAAGACAAACAGAACAAGGTCAGTGTGGCAGCCAAGGGATTAAGAGGAAGCAAAATTCCAATTTCTGAAGAGGGATGTGAAGGCAACATCCAGAGTCAAGGTAGAAAAAAAAAAGCCAAATGTTAAAATTACTGCCAAAAAGCTCAAATCACACCATGGGAATCCCAAAAGGCTTACTGACATCACAGTAACTAGACCATGATATAATGTAATTTGAGAGACATAATAATTTCTTTAATTTTTAAATGGCACACACTCTAAGTCTAATGTCATTAAAATTACATTTATAGACTTGCAAAGTGCATTTTTTAGAATTTGCAAGTACAAAATCTTTCACAGGTATTAAATCAATTAATACATTTTTATTCAAGTTATCCTAACATTGCTTAATATCAACATCAAGTTCATCTCAATTATCACTTAAATCAAACGTACCTTTCTCCATTCTTCTATTTTGATTCCTCCCATGTTTTGTTGAATAACTTTAACAATCAGATCTGAAAAAAATAGAACAGATAGGTAAGCACTTGTCTTTCAATCCACAGAAATGTAATTATAATCACTTGAACAGCAGTGTTTTACAGGCAGTGTACGACTCATCTGTCAATTTCACACACAACCAAATACATTTCCTGTGTAAGATGTGAGAAGCTATGCTGCTGGAGTGAAAAAAAATCCATTTATCTGTTCATGAGCAGACAACACAGATTATGAGGATTCATATTTTAATTTCCGAGGACAGTATTGGGAATGTATTTCCTCATATATCTAACAGCTGTGTGTTTTTGCGGAAGCTGTTTGAACTGTGTAGTTTTGCCAAAGAGGACTGCAGTTCAGTCCAGCTGTCTGTGTGTTTATATAGGTCAGCCAACACTAAGCCTACCTGGATGGTGACTGACTCACCCCGACTGTTACTCAGCAGGTAAACACTGATTGCTTCCCACACATACTAACATCTGTATGCATGCACACGTTTGAAGTCATTCATGCTACATATATAGTATATATATTTGACAACATTTACAGTAAAAAAATGAAACATATTACATACAAAGGGATGTGTGTAAATCTACAGCTGAAAGACACCAAATGTGTACACAAACCAATGTTGGAATGTAACTAAGTACAATTTTGAGGATTTTGTACTTTCCATTTTAGGCTATTTTTTTCCATAATAGGACCCGCTCTCTATATAGATATGAAGGACTCATTTTAAGCTAATGAAAACACAACAATTATTAGTTTCAGGTGATTATACACTAACGAAAACATAGTATGAATATTATATGCCATTTCTGATAATAGATCCCCGAAATGGTACACAGTGTTCCATTAATACAAATACAACTAATATTCAACAACAATCAACTAATAAATGATGATGTATTATTATAGAGTAAGCTAAGTACATGAAATTAGCTCCACCTTTACCAACTAAAACCTTAATGATGCTTACATATTAATGCATCAGGTGATTATACACTAACGAAAACATAGTATGAATATTATATGCCATTTCTGATAATAAATCCCCGAAATGGTGCACACTGTTCGATTAATACAAATACAACTAATATTCAACAACAATCAACTAATAAATGATGATGTATTATTATAGAGTAAGCTAAGCACATGAAATTAGCTCCACCTTTACCAACTAAAACCTTAATGATGCTTACATATTAATGCATCATTAATTAGAATCCAATAACATAAAACAATATTTCATATTCTGAAATGGGCCATTCTTTTACTTTTGGTACATTAAATATATTTTGATGCTAGGTATTTTTACTTAAGTCAAATTCTTAATTCAGGGCTTTTACTTAATGTTCTTAAGCAAAAAATCTGAATAATTTGTCCACCTAATTTATGTTATTATGAATGTTTTTGGCATCATTGGGCAAAAATTCCATAATAACCTTTCAGCATATTGTAATTCAAGTATTCTGAGAGATAACTAGACTCATGCACCTCCTCATGGCTCTGTTTTCAGGCTTTAAAAAGGTAGACCGTGACAGGAGACGTTGGCCAATCACATGTCATTTCAGAGAGAGCGTTCCTATTGGCTGAGCTCCGGCTGGTGGGCGGTGCGTGGTATTTCTTCAACTGTTTTTAATATGGCTGCCAGGTCACAAACTTTCTCATTGTACATCTTAACAGTACACTACAAGATGTTTCTGTAAAGATTTTAGGCGAGAAATAGGCATTATAGTAACAAATTCATATTTGATCAGCGCTGCCTAGTTTGACCGTTTGATAGGAGTTCACAAGTGATTGACAGCTGCTCAGAAACGGGAGCTGGACGGCAGACTCCAGATCAGCTCTGATTAGTTGTTTTCCTCCGTCTATGAAATCCTGCAGATGCCATTAGGAGCACCGGAGGACACAGAGGCACATGATTTTTTCAGATTACCAGTCTCATGCACTACTGTGAGGATATAGTGACCGTTTTATAAAAATAACTTTTTTTTAATCATTTTTGCTGTAATTCTACCTAGTGCAGCTTTAAAGGCCTTTTCAAAACCAAGGATTAAAACTAACGGAATATTAATTGGCGATTTTTCACGTTCCAACTTTTCACAACAAGGCCGACACGAATATTCACATTCTGTGCATTCATATAGCGAGTCTTCTCAGGTTGGTACAGTAGGTGCCACTGAACTGCACATGGCAAGCAGATGGACGCCAGTTTAGCACATAAAAGCTGACACAGCTGTCACACAAACACACACACCGAACACAACTACACACGCACTGAAAAGTTGTGCGTCTGTTCTGCCTTCTGTTTACACACATACTGACCGTCAGGTGAGGTGAGAAAGCACGTGTAACTGAAATGTAGTGTGACTAGGTTTGTTTGTAATCCTCTGTTTTTTCTCACTTTTAAAATGTTCCAGTAAATGAGGTGAATTGAAGTACTAATACTGTCACTTTGTCAACTATGCTGTTTTGTTTATCCTCCCCCCACCCATATTTCATATAGGGTTGGAAATAATGATTATCTTCATCATGTAATCTGCTAATTGATTTGATTTCTCAGAGTCCATGGTGGTGTCTTTAAATTCCCCTGGGAACTCAAGTTTACAGTATATGACCAAAAAAAAAAAGATTTAATCGTAGAAGGTTTCAGCATTTTAATTTTTTTTTCAAATAATCAATTAACTATTTAATCCTTCAGCTCTCTCTATATACTGATTACTATCAAAACAAATGGCCACAAGAATACTTGAACATTTTGTTTAATATACACAGGATACAAAACAATGGCTTTGGAGTGTGTGGAGTGTCTCTGAATAAGTCTTTCTGGTGAGTAAAAGGAGCCCAGATTTTGGATATCTTTTATGACCATATGGATAATCCTGTAAACTCCATCCTCCTCTCCTGCTGGGAGTTTGCTCTCTTACTTTTCTCAGAACTGTTTCTAAAACTGGTTCGCCTGCAGGAGACCTCAGACTGTCATGTAGGGTGAAGACTAGGGCTGTCCTCAACCAAAGAAGTTCTTAGTAGACTAACGCTTATGTTGACCATCAGTTGATTTAATCAACAGATCTGTAAAACTGAGAATCACACAAAAGCACCACTTTAAATCTTGTGTTGGAAAATGTGCTCATAAGTTCCTTGGAAATAAGTAATTCAGCATGGAAAAAGCATAAAAAAACGACTAATCGACTACAGAAATCTTAGTCGACTAAGACCAAAATGATGATTAGTCGACTAATCGACAGTCGGCAGCCCTAGTGAAGACATCTCTCTTTTTTAACTCTGAAGATGCAGCATATGAGCATATCTGAGTCATGTCGATGCCACCTGTTGTTGCTCAGGTACTTAGTTAGCATTAGCCACTGAGGGTAGTTAAGCTTAGACAGCTTAGTTCAGTGAGTCACCCAGTATAAGAGGTAGCTATACTGTAAACGAAAGGAAGAGGAGGGGATAAACAACGTCCACCACTGCCCAACTGTGTCTACTGCAATAGTCAGGATGAGGAACTGGTATTGAACCAACACATGCATACGTTTTGTGACATTTTCATGTTTTTAGTGTCTGTTGTAAGAGCTACCTTTGATAAACCAACTTTTTTAGTATCATTGTTGTTATTTAACATGTTATGTGTGTCTCCTCGTTTTTTAATTATAAAAAGCCTAATTGAATTCTGTTCAATTCAATACAACTTTATTAGTCCACAAGAGTGAGTAAAAACAGACAGGACACAGGCATATGCACACACAGACAATTACAGATAAAAATAAATAATGAATAGATGCCAACAGCAGACCATCAAACACTGCTGCTGTGAGATAAGTCAGAGCCAACGACCCTTCCTGTAATGTGTAAATATAGACTCACATAATCACCTATGCTGACCTGCTCTGAGAGATTACTGGAAGGTGTGGACGAGGCCATATGCAACCCGACAACCAGCTCCACGTTTTACATTAAAGGCCTCATGTAACGAGTAAAGTCAAAACACTCTCAGCCCCACACGTACAAAACATAGAAGGCCTTTTGCATTTGCATAACTGCATCCACCCCCAAAGAAGTTAATTGTGGATTTCATAAGTGTATTAGCCTACTTGTTCACTTTTATGGTGCATCTACAGAAAAACTTAAAACACATATAATCTAGCCAAACAGAACAGAAGATAACTATTAGGGTCTCTGCCAATGTGAAGAGTCTCTCCAGCTGCCTGGACAGTCAGTGGAGCTGACTTTTAGGGATGCGCAATATATATCAGACGATAATGGTAAACTTGTATTATTATGTATTATTCCAATAAGTCAATTATAGCCGATAAATTATGGGCCGATAATACAAAGCCAAATTGCTTTCATTAACTTAAAAGGCTCAGCATCTACACCCTCCCTCACCCAATATGTGGTGGTATGCACCTTTAAAGGTGGTTTGCGAACCGCCAATAAACACTGAGAAAGAGAAGAAGAACAAAAGCAGTACGCTGACAAGAGAGCCAAACATGACTTTGCCGGTGTTTTTCACAGTTTCAGAGGAAGACAACATGACTGAAATTTGTAATACAAGTTTTTTTTTATGTACTTTACTACAAAAACATAAATGTACTGTTATGTACTGTACAGGTTATGAACTTCTTTTTAAAATACAAAAATGTGAAATTATTGGTTATCTTATCAGCATTGGCCATGAGAAGCAGGTAATAATCGGTTATCGGTATCGGCTAAAAAATATCCATATCAGACTTTAACACTTTGAACTCTTTTTGGAGGAAGCAAGTTAAATCACAGTGACCCTACTGGAGAAATGTTTCAGAGTACATTCAATGATTTAAACAAAATCAGAAGACAGTTAGGGGAATAAGGTGCTAGAAAAAGACATTATTTATCTATGATGCCTGCAAGCTATGGTATTAGCTAGATTTTCAAGCGGTGGCTGTTAGTGGCGCTCTTTGGGTCATCATTCCCGTAAAATGAAGCAATGTCTACTTGCAACTTGCAAACGTTTATTTATTTATTTAAAAAACATGAATATTTGTTCTAGACACATGTTTTTTTGCAGTTAACCCCTTTTTTATGACCCCTCAGATTTATCACGTAACCCCTTCGGAGGGGTCCTGATCCCCAGGTTGGGAACCACTGCGTTATAGTTATGTCGTCTTGATTTAAATGGGGTTAAAGTAAGTTTAACATCGGGGTGACAAAGTGAGATTGTAGTTCTAAAGGTGAAAAGAGCCAGGGTCACTGCTTTACTAAAATGTTTTGAACTGCAGTTCAAAGGTGTTAAATCATGACATAAATCATGTCAGGTTTGCCAAAGTACAGTTATGTTTCTTACTTTAAATACTACTAACTGTACAGTATGTTTTACTCAGTATTAGCCTATGTATTTTTATGGCACCAGGAGCTAAAGAAAGTTACACAGTCCACTGTGAGCTGCAGCAAAACAACTAAGAGGATTATTGTGGTCTTTTCCTCTGTTTGCACCGGACACTTCATTAGGGGCTTCCTACAAGAAATCATATTTCAAATTCAGACAAAGAGAGATAGAGACTGCTACAATTATTTTCATTATCGATTAATCTGCCCATCATTTCCTTGATTAATTGACTGATTGTTTGTTATATAAAATATCATAAAATAGATATTTAATTCACTATCATAAGTATAAGAATATTAGCAAATAATTGAAAGGCAGCATTTTTTTGGGTCATTTTTGCTAAAAAGAAATGACTTAATTGATCTTCAAAATTGTTGCCCATCAATTTTTTTGTCGATTGAATTATCAATTAATCAATGTGTCTCGTTTAAGGTATACAAGAGACGCCCAAAGTACATGCTGTCCAGTCTCCCATCAAGAACAATAAAAATTGTATGAAAGATGAACAGCAGCTGCAATGTAAAATGCAGATGTGTCTTGCACACATATCCTTATCATACAACTAATTTGTCTTTCTCTTGAGTGTGATCTGATTTAAGACATTTGCTTCCTGATAAGCACCCTGTTTTTTCAACCAATCACAGTAATTAAAGCAAACAGACAAGTACCAGGACTATGACCCACTTTCAGTATGTGTGTGTATGTGTGCATGCCCGTACGTGCTTGCACATTTGTGTGTGTGTGTGACAATGCCATCTGTAGCAGTGGTAGCTGTGCAGTGTTAGCATTAGCCCCGTGGATGCTAATCCTCTAATCTACCCTGTGTATCAGAGGGATAAGACACGGCCTCCTCGCACAGTGAAAGAGTCCGAAATGCTTCTTCATCATAAAAACAACCGTCACACAGATCCGTAAAGAGAGATAAGCGAGTCAGGAAAAGGAATAGTTCAACCTTAAACAATCCAGTTGATCTGACGAGACCAATCAATCAACTACCTTTGCTCAATCTCCCTGATATCGATTGGCCTTTCTCCACGTTAACCTCAACTCAACCTTAGAACCCGTCACCTCTGCGATGGCTAATTATAACCCAATTGGAAGCTATTACAAGCTAATTGGAAGCAGTACTACGGGAAGCATTATCTAATGGGGCAGGACTGGTATCAATATAACACTGTACTGTACCACCAAGGAAAAATCTGTATTTTCCAAAAGTATACTGAAATGAGACGAGCTTGCAACCAACATTTGCAGAGGAACAAACATTGACAGTAAAAACACAAGTAATATTTCATTGATCAGCAAATTGTGTTTATGTTGCAATGTTCCAACTTCATGCTGCGTAGTAGGGCTGCACAATTAATTAATTATTAATCGCGATCACAGTTTTGGCTTCTCACAATCAAATGAACATGATCGCCTGCGATATTGACGTTTAAAATGTGTGTTCTGCTCATAGAAAATGCTGCAGGATATCAAATCAAGTGCTTCCTGAACTAACAGCCAGCCACCAGCCGGTGATCAAGGTGTTTTGGCTTCACTTTTGGGTATAGATATTATCTATACAACCAATGTGTTTATGATTAAATTAAGAGCATATAATTGTTTATCTATCTCTTATTGTTGCTAATTTTGCTCTGAAAGTGCACCAGATTGAAGCATTTAACTTTAAAGTGTAGCAAAAAAAGGGGTAGGGTGAATATTCCTAGATTTTTTCATATTGCAATATATATACAGTATATCGCAGAAAAACATATTGCAATGTCAGTTTTTTCCAACATCGTGCAGCTCTATTTTGTACATTAGCAGGAATGTAGCACAGCATGGAAGTGAAAACAGTGCTCTGTTTATTTTGATGTGAAAGTACAATAAAAATATGTTGTTGTTATAATCAATGAATAATCGTGATAAATAATCGTGATATCAATATTGATCAAAATAATCGTGATAATCATTTTGGACATAATCGTGCAGCCCTACTCAGTAGCCCTTTTGTACAGTTTAATGTAGCACGTTAGCTTGCCAATATTGTATATTATGTGTATATAATAGCTTGACAATATATCCAAAACCTGTTTCCTGTGTAAGTTAATGCTATACTGTTCTTTGTGCTGTTTTTGGTATCGTAAAGGACTTGATTCTATGGCTGTATATTTTCAACCTCACCTTCACAGAATGAGAAACTATGTGGACCAAACCCAAGAAATTAGCCTACTATGGTCCATAACTCATATACAGACCCTAGAGATACTAATAAGACTAGTATAAATGCTGAATTATAAAAGACTACACCACAACAAAAAGCCATACCAGTGAGTTAATTAGTCCTGTTCTACAGGCAACTTAGTGTAAGCAGTATGAACATACATGAGTTAACAGCTTGTGTTATCTCATAAACTGGAAAAGAGAGAAAAATATTTGTCATATTTGTCTTTTACTCATAAAAGTACATACACAGCTATGCTCCGTATAGAGCAGGGCTGCCTAAAGTGGGGCCTGTGGGCCAAAATTGGCCGGCCATAAGGTTTGATTTGGCCCGCCAGATATTTCTAGCGGGGAAAAAAAATAATTAAGTCAGGGATAATGTACAGCGAGCCACTCAGTGTTGTGAAAGAATCCCCGACAGGGTGATGCTGCACAACAATGACCCACTAGCTGTACATTATCCCGCTTATTACACAACTACTTACTTAAGAAATAAATATTTTGACACAAAAACGGTCCGCCAGAGTCTGACTTCAGCCCATAGCATCGGTCTGTTATACATAGCAGCGGTCTATAATACAGAAATTACAGAGCGCAGAACGCTGTGATTGACCAATCTGAATTGAGTATTCAACACAGCCGTGTAATACAAAATAATAATAATATAAATTGCTGTTCATGCTGTTTTATTTTTTTGTGAGGTAAAAGTTCTCTTCAGTTTAAATATGTAAAGAGTGGCACAAAGAAAAAAAGCATTAAAAAAAAAGCATTAAAAAAATTAAAGCAGTAGTGGGTAGATATGGAGCAAATATGATTACAAAAAATATTTTTTAAAAACTATGGTCACTATATCTCGACAGTATAGTGCATGATACGGGTAATCTGAAAAAAATCATGTTCCTCTGTGTCCTCCGGTGCTCCTAACGGCATCTGCAAGATTTCACAGACCGGAGGAAAACAACCAATCACAGCTGACCTGGATTCTGCTGTCTATCACTCGTGAACTCCGATCAAACTAGGCAGCGATGATCAAATATGAATCAATATATATTGAATATATATTCAATATTCAATCAATATATTACTGTAATGCCTGTTTCTTGTCTTAAATGTTTTCAGAAACATCTTGTTATGTACTGTTAAGCTATAAAATGAGAAAGTTTGTGACCTGGTAGCCACGTTGAGAACACTTGAAGAAATACCAAGCCCCGCCCACCAGCCGGAGCACAGCCAATAGGAACGCTCTCTCTCTGAAATGACCTGTGATTGGCCAAAGTCTCCCGTCACGGGCTAGATTTTTTAAAGCCTGAAAACAGAGCCATGAGGAGGTGCAGAAGTCTAGTTTTCTCTCAGAGCACTTGAATTACAATATGCTGAAAGGTTATTATGGAATTTTTGCCCAACGATGCCAAAATAGTTCTGCCTACTGAAGCTTTAAGGGACCTTGGGATCCTAGTACTATTTTGCATCTTAACAATACAATGAAATACAAGTTTGCTTTTGGCCCGTGGCCAAAACCTGGTATAAAGTGAAGAGAAACAAAACAAAAAATGTGACCCTGGCTACAATTTGGAGGTAGTTTAAAAATGTTTTTTGTAAAAAGCTATTATGATTAGCATAATGATAAATGTTAATAAAGAGAGAAATGAACTAAACCAAATAATTTATTCAGAATTTATTATTTCAGATTCTTACATGTGCCAAAGGCTGTACGATGACATAAATATCAGACATTGTTTAAAACTGTCTTAGCAAACATTTCGATTTTGCTTCACTCTGTTGCTGCCGAGTTCGTTTGGTGAATGAAGTTGGTTTACGGTCAGCTGAACCTGCCAAACCTCATGCAGGTGTGAACAGTGTGATAATGAACCACGTATGTTCATTGTGTTTGATGTGTGTGAGCAACATGCATGATTTGGAGTATAGTTACAGTATGATCTGTGATGTGGGAGTGTGTGACGCTGACATGACATCCAGGTGGTCTCTACCTGTGTGTGTGTATGACAGTAATTCATACTGGAAAGTCCCTGGCAGTAGCAGCATATGGTCCAGTGGATTAAGGTATTATGCGGTGATGCAGGTGACTGAGAAAGCCTCCTCTAATCGCTGATCTGCTAATTGATTACCCAGCCAGCGGCACTAACCCTGGACACCAAAATGGCAGCAACTTAAAACCTTCAATCCTATTGCACTATGTCATCCTCCAACGTGACCACTCATAGTTGTATACGGCACAAACAAAACACTTTAAGTTGGTTGTAGCTCTGTATAGCCATCACTGGATTGTACGACACCAAGCGGCCAAGAGAACAACATTCCCTATTGATCAAGTGACGGACCTGATCACCTTTTAATCACCTCAATAATGTTAATAATTTACAGCTATAGATCCCATTAATCTGCTCATAAAATTGGTTTATGAGCTCAACAAGCACAACTCATCAAAGCATGCAGTCGCTCCGTACATGCGCTCTTTTGACCCAGTAGCATTTATTAAGGAGTGTTTTTCTGAAGTCATGCGTTGAATCAGCCATGATATGTCACAGATTTACACTCGGAGAGAGCATACAGATACAGCGGCGTGCCAATAATTCCTGCAACAGCTGTCTCTTTGAGGTTTTCAGTGTTTTTTGGACTTTGTTTGTTTTGTTTGTTTAGTTTATGACGTAAAACGGGTCAGTCAGAGTCTGTGATGCTGCAGAGACAGGTCAGTGGCTTCCAAACTTTATGACTTGTGACACCTCAACACAGGTTATGGCTTGGCAAGTTGATGTCCAAAGTTTATGTCCAAAATATTCTCTGATTTTTGAAACCTAAAGATGAGTAAATATCCAGTATTTTAACAAAAAAGAAATAAGAGGAAAAAGTTAGAAAAATAAACAATTTTGTGTTGGTCTTTCTTGTCACTTTAATAATCAGATTTATCTTGGGGCCCTTTGCATATTCTATGTAGGGTATATATTTCTTTTTCTATGTATACTGAGCATCCTTTGGCAAAAAAGTAGTTCTGCTTTATCTTATCTTACTTTATTTTACCACCAACTTAATTATTACTTTATTATCTATTATCTAAATTATTTTGGGTTTCAAATTTTGGTTAATGGACATCCAAAAAACAGTTATGTGGCCAACAGAAAACATTTGCAGTGCTGTGAAAAGCTAAAATTCTTAATCATGTCACTAAATCGGAGGGAAACCATAATTTAGTGTAACACCTGTTACAGCCACAGGAACACACATACTTTACATAAGGTTATTTAATAGGAATTTGAGCTATGGGTTTATCCAGAATGAGGAAAAACAGTAAAGTCATGACAGTTCTCCTATGTCCTCCTGTGAGAGGAATATGAAGATGGAGGAGTATGGGTGAAGATGGGGGGATATGGGTGAAAATGGATGTATGGGTGGGGAACATGGATGTATGGGTGGGTGAACATGGATGTATGGGTGGGGAACATGGATGTATGGGTGGGTGAACATGGATGTATGGGTGGGGAACATGGATGTATGGGTGAAGATGGAGGACTATGGGTGGGGAACATGGATGTATGGGTGAGGAACATGGATGTATGGGTGAAGATGGAGGAGTATGGAGGATTATGGGTGAAGATGGAGGAGTATGGGGGAAGATGGAGGAGTATGGAGGATTATGGGTGAAGATGGAGGAGTATGGGTGAAGATGGAGGAGTATGGGTGAAGATGGAGGAGTATGGGTGGGGAAGATGGATGTATGGGTGAGGAACATGGATGTATGGGTGAAGATGGAGGAGTATGGAGGAGTATGGGTGAAGATGGAGGAGTATGGGTGAAGATGGAGGAGTATTGAGGATTATGGGTGAAGATGGAGGAGTATGGGTGAAGATGGAGGAGTATTGAGGATTATGGGTGAAGATGGAGGAGTATGGGTGAAGATGGAGGAGTATGGAGGAGTATGGGTGAAGATGGAGGAGTATGGAGGGGTATGGGTGAAGATGGAGGAGTATGGATGAAGATGGAGGAGTATGGATGAAGATGGAAGATATGATCTCACCTTTGGGGAAGGGGTGCGGTTGAATAACGTAGAGAAACGCATGGACCATGTGGAAGAGGATGCCTATGGGTCCTGGCTCGTAGTACGCGTGGGTGTCATAAACCGCCGCAGGTACAAACCCAAAGTCCAACGGCTCCACCGGTGGAGGGGACCGCTGTCTGCGGGA
>CAKALG010012230.1:844-10847 GCA_916700815.1 Helicolenus hilgendorfi
CGGAAGCATGTGGAGTGAGCTAGTCCTCCACATGAAGGATGCATTGAATCAGTCACTCAGATCAACTGTCTCATTCATAAAAGTTTGATATTGTTCCATTTGACTCATTCTCTGGTCATTTTTGTTTACAACTACAAGCTGACAAACGTGCTGTTTCACTGTGAAGTCTTTATTAGAGATCATGCGGCATCTGTGAGTTTTCTTTTTTAGGATGCATCATACAGTCAGCAGAGAAATGATTATATCTGAAATAGGGCAGTCAACCGATTAAAATTTTTTATCTGTTCAAAATGTACCTTAAAGGGAGATTTGCGAAGTAGTTAATACTCTTATCATAACATGGCAAACTCAAGCCCAACAGACAACAACAGCTGTCAGTGTGTCAGTGTGCTGACTCGACTATGACTTGCCCCAAACTGCATGTGATTATCATAAAGTGGGCATGTCTGTAAAGGGGAGACTCGTGGGTACCCATAGAACCCATTTTCATTCACATATCTTCAGGTCAGAGGTCAAAGGACCCCTTTGAAAATGGCCATGCCATGGTTGGTACCAATGGATTCTTTAGGTTTTCTAATTTCATATGATGCCAGTCTCTTCACTAAAAATCACCTAAAAATCGCAAGTTGCGTTAATGCATTAAAGACAACGAATTTGCGTTAGGGCGTTATTATCGTGTTAACCTTGAAAGCCCTAATCTGATCTATTAAAAGATTGATGTATTCAAGATCAACAGATTGCATGAATCAGATCATATAGCGCAATCAAGCCAAGACATATAGGGTCGGAGGCGGACACCAGATGTTTTGCCACTGGCAGGGTCAGTAGCAGCTCGTCAATGTGTGACCATCCGGCCTTTATAAGAAGGTGCAATTCATCTTCCATCATCACATTTAACAAGTCAAAGTCAAGCTGGTCTTGCAGGAGGGGAGGATTTTTGTTTGTGTTCAGTCCATTTTGTTTGTTTTTAGAAGTTCATAGAGATTTACAGATATTGTTTTAAGCTAAATGTTTCAGTTTTCAAGTGAAATACAGTGAGCTACAGTTCATTGACTGATTGATTAACCACAGTACAGACTTGTCCTCTGTGATTATACACAAAACAATGTTTTTATAAATTGTTAATTACATTGAATTCCGTCATAAAATATAGAGAGAGATACCTAAGATACCATTTCTCCATTGACAGTAGCCTCAATCGACCAGAAGAGTGTATCAAATAGCATAATATTGTGACATGTTACTGCAAAGCATACTCTACTGTATGGGATGCATGCTCTCTTTTGAAAGCTGCTTTTGGGGATTGTGGAAAGCATTCTGTGAAATGGAGGAAATCAGAAGTCTAAATAGAAGCAAACCAGAAACAAGAATATATAAAATATAAGACTTTTTGGAATTCATCAAACATAAATTAATGACAGTGTGTAAAGGATGGATTTGTCCTTAACAGCATCCATATTAGTATCACTTGGTGCTCTCAAGTGTACTCTGACATCTACATAAACTCACATTTGCAAAATATAACAGCTGTAAAATAGAAGCGTATTTAAGAGAATAACTGCAAATATATACTCTGCTGTTAACGTTAGTGTGCGTGATAAAGATTTTGTGCCGGACCATATTCCAGTTATGGAGGAGATGCCGTGTAAAGAGTAGAGTATAAGTGTTTGCACAGTATGTTCACCTCCCACCTGCTGTGTATCTGCCTGGCATGTGGGCGATCACGGCTCACTATGGAGACAATTATCTCAGCTATAACTCATCCTATTACTGTAAAATGACTACGTATGTATCATCGTGGAAAAATAGCCTGTTGCACATTTGCATGTAAATGACAAAATAAGCTTGTGACGATGGAAACCAATTGTGCATCACTTTTCCTGTGATCGTCTGTACACTCGGAAGTGTTCATGGAGTAAAAGCTCCAAAGTTTTCATTGTTGAGTTCATTGGATCCACTTACAGTAAGTCTTTTCACACTTTCTAATCAGCCAACTGGTTTCCTGGTGGCTTTAAAGTTGTGGAGTTTCAAATAGTGTTAAATGTTAAAAGGAAGTAGTGGGTGGGGAGCTATTGTACAGCGTTAGCACGGGTGGTTTCGCATTGAATTCTTATTGAGGCAGAGTCGAAAACAGCTGTGTTTGTAAGCGTTTTTTTATTATTATTGTTTCACAAGTTCTCAAGAGGAAAAGGTTCATTAGATTTAAACACCCTGCAGCTGAAGAATTCACACAGGTAGGTTTATCGTCTTATGGTGTTGTAAAACATGACTGACAGTTGTTAATGATTGGAATAGTATAGTGGTTATAGTTGTTAAGACACAGATAATGCATTTTAAATGTCACTTAATAAAAAAAAGCTTCTTAAATTATAAACATCAGCACCGTAGGTCTCTCAGCGGGGTTCACCCAACAGCTCCCTGAGGTCCTCATTTATAATAGTCGGTACTGCTTTTGTGCTCGCATTGAAATTATGGCTGTTATTTATTTATGAAGAAATGTATTTGAGCTTGCATGTGTAGGTGTTTAATTTATGTCATATCTAATGCTAAAGGCTAAATAATTTGATTTCATACTGCAGTGTCTTTTGAGAGGACTCGGTGGACCGTCCTCCAGTGTTTGTGTGCAGGCAGATAATTAAGAATCAACTCGTGTGTCTCTGTTTTTTACTGTCTACAAACGGGCCCTTGTAAATATGGAGGGACTGCAGGCAGAATGCTGACAGGTCAGTGGACCATAGGAGGCAAAAGATACAGTGTGTGAATACAGTAAGGAGAATACACAACTTGACTCCGTTCTGTAAGAGAGCAAAAACGTCTGAGTGAAAATGAGGTAGTAGCTGGTTGCAAGGCGACACGTTTCCGCCCGTGGTCAAAAACTTCGGTGTTTATAATTACACCGCAAGATCAAAGATGCAGATTGTAGAGAACATTGTTTGTCCATCTATGACTCAAATATACCAGCGTGCACACTCTGACTTATTACGAGGTGTGGAAACATACGGTGTGTACTCTCAATGTTGTAATTGAGCAGCATTTTCAAGTGCCTTTTGGTAAATTCTCCTTTTACTCATAGGGTTTTGTAATACAGTGAGTATTTTCTCTCAAGTAATAGTAGCAGTAACACACTAGAAAAAAGTGGAGAAAAGCAGCAATGATTAATCAATTTGTTGTCAGCTACTAAAGTAATCGGCAACTATTTTTGATAATCAGTTTGAGTTATTTTTTAAGAAGCTTCTTACTGTAAATGTGAATATTTTCTGGTGTCTTTACTCCTCTGTGACAGTAAACTGAATATCTTTGAGTTGTGGACAAAACAAGACATTTGAGGACGTCTTCTTGGGCTTTGGGGAACACTGATCGGCATTTATCACCATTTTCTGTCATATTATAGACCAAACAAGTAATCAAAAATAATCAACAGATTAATCGACTTAATAAAATAATAGTTAGTTGCAGCCCTAATAAAAATACTTAGTTATGCATTAAAAACACCACTTAAGTAAATTTACAAAAGTATTGGTGATAAAAGGATATACTTAAAGTAGAAAAAGTAAAAGTACTCATCTTTCTGCAATAGACCCTGTTAGTTTTATATGATTATATTATTGTATTAGTTTAATATATAACAATGCTACATATTTTGAAAGCACATCACATACATGTAAAAATCTGAATCTGAAAAGTAACAGCTGTTGGATAAATGTAGTGGAGTAAAAAGTAGATGTTTCCCCTCTGAAATGTAGTGAAGTAAAAGTATAAAGTAGCATAAAATGGAATATTTTTTTGATGTACCTGTATGTATATGATAAATATAATAAAGTTTAAAGTGGCAGAGCCATTCAGCTGTTAATTGTAAGGTTGGAGGTCTGATCCCCAACCCCTCATGCCTATATGTCGAAGTGCCGTTGAGCAATACATTAAAATCCAAAGTCTCTATGGAGCGTCTGCCAAATGTGAGGTAATTTTAACATTTAAACTTCTTTTCATTCACAATCTTTGACAAAGATTAGAAAAGATGATAAAAACACATCACTAAATTGTAGACGTAATTTGCTCAGTAGTGCATACTCTTATGGAGGATATCCTGCATGGGTCTTTCATAATGACTGTTACCCAGACAAGCTTTCTTTTTTTTAATAATATAATATAATATTATAATACTCGTAATAGTTGTTCCACCGTTGTTGGTGATGGTTCAGGCCAAATAATAACAATCAATCCATGACTTTCTAGTTCAAACTCCATATACTGTAACTATACTCATGGTTAAGAGTCAGCATCCACTGTTTTCACATATACACTACAATTTGCATGCCTTGCTGTCCTTTTAAGTGAGGAACTGCTCCGATTTCAAAGGTAACACACAGCGCTGTGGGTAAAGTTGCTGTGATAGGTTGCACAAATAAACATTGGGCACATACAGTATATGAACATTTTTACAGTTCATGTGAATTATGCATGACGCTGAAGGATATTTCAGTCCCACTTAGGAAGGCTTTGACGCTAACTCCTCAGCACTTGGCAGTGTACTGCTGAAAGAGCGGAGAGAGGCGTCGGCCGCTGTGATCCACCGGGGACGGCGGCAGAATCTCCTCCGTTGTTTCCACTGTTGCTCTGTGTGGCTGCTCTCTCACTGTTTCCATGTGTGATTGTTTGTCTCCACACACTAATAATCTCATCTCTCTGCCTGCCTGTATGTAGGATCATCCTGGAACACAACAGTGACCTCCTCCGCCTTTACCGCCTTTACCGGCATCAGCATGTTTGCGTTTCGTTACGTCAAAGCAAAGATCGTGAGGCTAGCGCTGCACTTTCTTTACCACGTCGGTGCTGGTGTCACATAAACACCTGCATCTCAGCGTGAGAAGCTGAAAATGTGATTACGCCTTCAGAGGGTGGGGTTTTAGAGAAAATGGTGCTGCTGCCTAAACTTCCGGCTGTTTGAGCTGTTTAAGGAAATGTTTATGAAGAATGAGTGAGGCAGCTTTATAGGGATCTTAAAACAGCTGACAGGTTACACATTAAAAAAGTACACATTGTAAAAGTACTCAAGCATGACATCAAGTGATGTAATTTCACATTTTAGTAAAAAAAAAAAAAGGATGCAAAATTAAGAAGTTAGTCTTCAATTTTCAGTCAATATTTTAATGTTGGCTGCTCAAGAGTGATACTCTGTCAGTTTGATGAATAATCAGTAGACCGAGTGGTTTCGAAATGACACATGATGAAAGTTGTGAGTAATTTGCGATTTTGCATATGATTCAGTCACGGCAGGTGTGTGTCCGTCGGGTGTATTAGAGCAGCTTCAAGTTGAACTCATTCAGTCAGAACTGAGGGCCATAACTTTCAGGTTTCAGGTTGATAACTTTCAATATGTGTGTGTTTCAGGGTCCTCTGCATCCCCGGCGTCTTTCTCTCCTCCTCCGCCTCTGAAGCCATGGACTAGAGCTGCGTCTGGTCCGGACAGTCCCATGGTCATCAGATGGCTTCTCAACAACCCTCAGCAAAAATACAGGAAGTAAGTGTGATAACTAACAGGAGGAAGTCGAATCACAGTCATCCACATTGTCACTGACAGCTGCTAAATATCATTAAAAGGATAACGCAGGATGTATTCATTGCTTTTCTGATCAACAACAAAACCCCATGAAAACCAACAATGAGTTGATCCTATTATTAAGTATTGCTTGTGAAGGCAAATACTGATATATTACACTGTGTCATAGACCTCTATTGTTGTCCAAAAACTATTAAAAACACATAAATGAGCCACACTGCTGCACTGGGTAATGTGTTCTTTCATTATGATGGAACAGGAGCCGTAGTCTTGATCAGTGCTCTGATCCTTTACTGAAGTAAAATGCTCCGTTATAGTCTTAAAAAAAAAATGTTATAACTTAAAGTACAGAGGTATTACCAGCAAAATGCACTGAAAGCATCAAAAGTAAAAGTATTTATGTTTTTTATTTAATATAGGCACAATACTAAAGTGTGTGGATGTGTGTGTGTGTGTGTGTGTGTGTGTGTGTGTGTGTGTGTGTGTGTGTGTGTGTGTGTGTGTGTGTGTGTGTGTGTGTGTGTGTGTGTGTGCGAGTACGTGAACTTTCGGGTTTGGTTGCGGGTTTTGATTTTTGTTTGATGTGTGTGTTGTCGTTAAAATTTGTCAATAAAAATAATATAGAAAAATTAAAAAAAATCTGAAAATATTAAAAGGTTTTTATACCAAATCACAAAAAAAATATATAGGAAAAATACACATAACAAACAGAACAATATGATGACATGACAAAATCACCTCAAAAAAAAGAAGAAAAAGTAAAGAAAACATTCAGACAAAAGGAAAATAATAAATAAATATCCAGAGACAAAAATAATAGCAAGAGGATTACTCTTCAGTAATTCAAATAATTAGGTTGACAGTACCAATAAAAACTGAAATATACATATGACAGGTAGAGCATATTTAATATTTCATACAGTACCACTTTTCACTAGAGTAAACGTTTTTTTTCCATTTCATGTTGTGTCGTTCTACATTTTGTGGTTTGTAACAATTACTTTTTTCCGAAAAAGTAAAAGTATTTGTTATGGGAACAAACGGCCCCTGTGATTGTTATACTCTTATATACATTATTATATTATATTGGATTATTGTTACTGATGCGTTGAGAGAATTAATGCTGTAGTTGCTCAAGCTGGAGGTAATTTGAGCAACATTGTATGCTGTTGGATTGTTTAATTTGTCACAAAGTGTCATATATTATAAGCTTATCGTATGTTTTGCATATAAAATCTTAATCAGCAAAGTAACTATAGCTGTTAAATAAATGTAGTGCATTAAATTACACTCAAGTAAAGTATAAGTACAGTACTTGAGTAAATGCTTTGCCTTTTTCTTTTCACAAAGAAAATATAATATTGAGACATTTTTTAAAAGATTTACATTTATTTGGAACAAGTAGGCTCGGTACTGAGAGCAGCTGAAAATTTTAAAAGAGATGAGAAAAATATAGATGAACGTCAGCCTTGTCCTTTAAAATAGATCTGATACATCATGCGTGTGACAAATATGCAAGTAGTCATTATGATTAAAGGGATGCTGGACAGTCCCCGTCTATCTTTAAGTCAGATAGAAAAACATGCATTAGGGTGTTTCTGAGTCATAACTACCTCCCACAGAGAAAGCGATCATCTGAATAGGGCTGTTCTTAAGGGAAAAGATGAGGTCATGACTTATAATATTCAGCTATTTCTGTGCCTCGCTCCACACCACCGGACTCAAGGTTTATTGCCCTGCAAAGCAATACTGTGATTCACACTTGATGGGCAGCCTATTATTCTGTACAGAGTAAAATGAGTGTAATGATGTACACATATGTTGTCTCTTTGGAAGCGGTACTGTAAATACCCAACAGACTGACTTTCTAGGCTTTTGAATTTCCTGCATTGAAATAACTAAGCCCCCCTATAAACATGTAGCTGATAAGTGCCAATAAAGAGAGAACAATATGCATCAACCATAACCTCATGATCTCTGACTAGATCAAACACACCTGCTCCAGCTGACCACTCCGTTTCCTGTGGTTTTGTGTTTCTTCAATCCTTCCCACAGTACTGTAATAATGCACATGCAACACAATGCAAATGGCTGACAGTAAGTAGGTCAGCTAAACGACAGCTTAAGTGCAGCTTTGACTCATTAATAATGCATATGATAAAGACTAAAATTGCTGGGTCTTCAACAAAGATATTTTTCTCTCTGATACCAACAATCAAGCAGTGCTCTGTCTTTTTTTTGTCAAGAGCTTTTCATTTTCATTTGATGTGATAATACTGACTGAGAGGACATTTCTGAGATTGTTCTGTCATGGTCAGTTAAAGATATGCCATGACGCCCTAACCTGGTACGATACACCATTTTATTAGTATTGGTACTTGTGCCGGCGAGGTCGCTGTTTTACAAAAAAAAAGCCTTATTAAAAGCTGTTTAATAAGTGAAATCTGAATTAGAATCAGAAATACTTTATTGATATCTTGGGGGAAATTACATTTGTTCCATTTTAGAATAAAATATATTAGAGCTGTCAAATTTAGCACGACAACGCCACTAATTTCTTTAACGCAATTTGTGATTTTTAGGTTGTATTGGGCTCGATTTTAAAGCTAGGGGAGTGAAGATACTGGCATAATATGCTGAATGTTGGCGAGGAAAAACTGGCATGGCCATTTTCAAAGGGGTCCCTTGACCTCTGACCTCAAGATATGTGAATGAAAATGGGTTCTATGGGTACCCACGAGTCTCCCCTTTACAGACATGCCCACTTTACGATAATCACATGGAGTTTCAGTCACATGCAGTTTCAAGTCATAGTCAAGTCATCACACTGACACGCTGACAGCTGTTGTTGCCTGTTGGGCTGCAGTTTGCCATGTTATGATTTGTGCATATTGTTTTATGCTAAATGCAGTACCTGTGAGGGTTTCTGGACAATATTTGTCATTGTTTTGTGTTGTTAATTGATTTACAATAATAAATATATACATATATTTGCATAAAGCAAGCCTATTTGCCCACTCTCATGTTGATAAAAGTATTAAATACTTGACAAATTTCCCTTTAAGGTACATTTTGATCAGATAAAAAAATTGTATTTGATTGATTTGCAATTAATCGCGATTAACTATTTTAATCAATTCACAGCATAAAGTATGTATAAACATAGGGAGGTTATAAGAAAAATAGAAATAAGAATAATGAAGAAATGTAAATGTGTGTCCATTATCAAATATTAATGCAAAAAATAAATGCACGTATAAAGTTAACAATCAAAGAAGTCATGTAAACTCAAGTATAGGGGACATCAGATGACTGCATAACATTTAATTATTTTAATCAATACATTTTCAAATGTTAATATTTTGTAATTAAATAAAAAATATTTTTTTAAGTTCCATATTCTGTCATCTATTATTGCATTACTTTTTCCTGATGTTTTAGATTTTTGCCGTGGTATCGAGATATTTTAGCAGGGTAACTTATCAAATTCATAATTTTGGTATGGTGACAACACTAGTCATGTTGCACATTGAGAGTTGGAGCTCAGAGGCGTGGACAGAATACCTGAATGTCTCAAGCGTGCTCTCACTCCTCTTTAGGTCAAAGCCGCAGACCTAAGCAGCCTTCAATCCTCTCAGAGGCCGCGGTGTCAGAGCTGCAAACCCGTGGGTGTTTGTTTCTTCACTGACAACGCTCTGAACTCCGCTCCTCTGTCACCCACACAGCCTCGAGTGGAATGAGATCTATGCATGGACTCATTCATTCCACGGGCCGAGGGAGTGAACTCTTGTGCATCTTTAGAAGTGTTGTTTATGACCTAACAAGGCAACGCTTGTTGATCATTAGAGCCTGGCTGTTAACATGTTCCCCCAGCTAGGATCACACTAAATAACATTACACTGAAGCGCTCCACAAACATCCACAAGGCATCCTTCCTTGCTGGATTGTGGTTTAAAGATGCTGGATCATACCCAGAAACCCCTGGTTGACGTTCAGTGGCAGGAAGAGGGTTAGTGTTGTTATGATCACGGGCGGTGGGCCAGAGGCTTTGGAGATAGGCAGGTGTGTCCTGGATACGACCTCTGGCCGTGTTGTTGATATTACATCTGTGCTGCTGGATATTATGTTATGACTGTTAGCAAGAGCTGGGAGGAGCACTGGGAGTGTTCACGGTACTATGAGCTATCAGCTCTATGAAGCATTACACATCAGCACAAGCAGGCCGAGACTGCTGGCTGGGATTAGACTAAGAGAGAGAGGGGACGCCCAGTATCTGTGTTCTCACGGGGGGTTAGTGAGTGGTGGGTTTTTAAACGTGTGGCTGAAATGGATTTACTGTAAAACGATGTGTTTTTTTTCCCAGATGACAACGTGAAGGCTGGCGTCCACCAAGGCCACCGCTGCACCTTGGGCAGCGCACACACATGATCACATGACTCTGGACAT
>CAKALG010012260.1:1589-13022 GCA_916700815.1 Helicolenus hilgendorfi
CTCGTAATATTACAACTTTTTTTTCTTGAAATAGTATGGCTTTATTCTCGTAATATTACAACTTTTTTTCTTGAAATAGTATGGCTTTATTCTCGTTATATTATGACTTTTTTTCTTGAAATAGTATGGCTTTATTCACTTAATATTACGACTTTTTTTCTTGAAATAGTATGGCTTTATTCTCTTAATATTACGACTTTTTTTTCTTGAAATAGTATGGCTTTATTCTCTTAATATTACAACTTTTTTTTCTTGAAATAGTATGGCTTTATTCTCGTAATATTACGACTTTTTTTTCTTGAAATAGTATGGCTTTATTCTCTTAATATTACGACTTTTTTTTCTTGAAATAGTATGGCTTTATTCTTGTAATATTACAACTTTTTTTTTCTTGAAATAGTATGGCTTTATTCTCGTAATATTAGGACTTTTTTTTCTTGAAATAGTATGGCTTTATTCTCGTAATATTACGACTTTTTTTCTTGAAATAGTATGGCTTTATTCTTGTAATATTATGACTTTTTTTTCTTGAAATAGTATGGCTTTATTCTCGTAATATTACGACTTTTTTTTCTTGAAATAGTATGGCTTTATTCTTGTAATATTGCGACTTTTTTTTTCTTGAAATAGTATGGCTTTATTCTCTTAATATTACAACTTTGTTTTCTTGAAATAGTATGGCTTTATTCTCGTAATATTCCGACTTTTTTTTTCTTGAAATAGTATGACTTTATTCACTTAATATTACGACTTTTTTTTCTTGAAATAGTATGGCTTTATTCTCTTAATATTACGACTTTTTTTTCTTGAAATAGTATGGCTTTATTCTCTTAATATTATGACTTTTTTTTCTTGAAATAGTATGGCTTTATTCTCGTAATATTACGACTTTTTTTTCTTGAAATAGTACGGCTTTATTCTCATTAAATTACCTATTTTTTTTCTCGTAATTTTATGACTTCATTCTCGAAATCTCCAATTTTTTCCCCCTCAATGTGGCCTAATACTGCCCTGTCACATCTTAAGAGATTATTTTTTTTTTCTTAGAAAGGATTAACTATTTAATTACTAGGTTTATTTTTGGTTCTTTTCCCCGGTTACATCACTCAGATATTTCCTCTAGGCGATGAAAGCAGGTGTACTGACACTCATCACTTCTTCAGCAGCCTGTTGTGGCACCCCGGGGTGTTGCAGAGTTTGTAGAGCGGTGCGCTCTCTCTTGAACGTTTACCCGTCAGCACAGGTGTTCCTTCTTCCTCCTTACTTTTTGTTTTTTTTTACCTTTTGTGCAGCTGCTGTTGCTCTGAATACTCCCACCCATTGTGTTTCCATTGGGTGTAATTGTTTAACTTCTTGTTCAACAGAAATTTTATCACCTTGGCCATGGTATTCTCGTATTGTCCCCAGGCAGGCATGGTTGAACTTGATGAGCTAGAACACACAGACTGTTTGAAAAAGCTTTAGTAACTGCTTAAACAGACTCAGAAATTACTGCCCGCCATGAGCCAAATGTTGGTACATTTTGGCTGCGGCGTTCACATTTTGTTGTTTGGTTTGTCCAGCCTCTTTTTATCTGGTAGCCAGCCATCGCTCGGAGGCTCTTTCCCACCTCTTAAATCAAATTCATATTTGCTTGTATGGCTAAGTGTCTTTGGAACCACTGTGCTGGACAAGTTTCATGCCCTGCTACCAAATGTTATTCTCAACTGACTCGAGTTACTTTAAAGAGCTTTCTATCATATTTACATTTTAATACATTTTTAATTACCTTCTGTAAGCCAGTAAATAAGCACTGGAGGCGATTTTGTGATGTAAAATCCACATAGCTTAAATTTGCATGATGATCTAACAAAATGGACATTTTGAATGTCTGTGGGTGTTAAAAGCCTCTATTTGTTTTTAAGCAGCTCAATACATACACTGAAGAATTCAAAAATGTCTTTTTGTTCTTATTACTAGGGCTGTCAGTCGATTACAATGTATAATTTTGATTAAGCGCATGATTGTCCACAGCTAATCGCACATCTGTTCACCTTAGAGGGAGATTTGCCAAGCATTTACTGCTCTTATCAACATGGGAGTGGGCAAATATGCTGCTTTATGCAAATATATATATATGTATTTATTATTGGAAATCAACTAACAACACAAAAAAAATTATAAACATTGTCCGGAAACCCTCACAGGTACTGCATTTAGAATAAAACAATATGCTCCAATCATAACATGGCAAACTGCAGCCCAACAGGCAACAACAGCTGTCAGTGTGTCAGTGTGCTGACTCGACTATGACTTGCCCAAAACTGCATGTTATTATCATAAAGTGGGCATGTCTGTAAAGGGGAGACTCGTGGGTACCCATAGAACCCATTTACATTCACACATCTGGAGGTCAGAGGTCAAGGGAACCCTTTGAAAATGGCCATGACAGTTTTTCCTCGCCAAAATTTAGAGTAAATTTGGAGCATTATTTAACCTCCTTCCCGACAAGCTAGTATGACATGGTTGGTACCGATGGATTTCTTAGGTTCTCTAGTTTCATACGATACCAGTATCTTCACTTTAGCTTTAAAATTGACCCCGCTACAACCTAAAAATCTCAAGTTACCATATAAAATCTCTATTTATGGCACTAGATTTGGACCCTGACTCTGTCACTACACATAAATATGTAATTTCAGTTTAATTGGTCTTCACACCCATGGGAGACTCGTGGGTACCCATAGAACCCATTTACATTCACGTATATTGCGGTCAGAGGTCAAGGGACCCCTTTGAAAACGGCCATGCCAATGTTTTTCTTGCCAAATGTAGTGCGAGTTCAGAGCATTATTTAACCTCCTTTGTGACAAGCTATGATGACATGGTTGGTCCCAATGGATTCCTTAGGTTCTTTAGTTTCATATGATACCAGTATCTTCTCTCTAGCTTTAAAACTGAGCCCACAACAACCTAAAAATCAGACGTTGCATTAATGCATTATCACATTGACTTTGACAGCCCTACATATTACATACAGTACCATTTGATTGGCATACTTATATGAATCATACTGCACTCGTGTTTGTGTTACCTTGTGATGACAAAGTACTCGTGGCGGAAATAAAAAGCACAAAATGCCAAACAGTAGGTGGAAAGGATAATTTTATAGGAAAGGTCTCCTCCATGCTGGTAGGAGGTCATTAGTTTTACTGAGTGCTGGGCGAGGTGTTAAAAGCAATTTCTCAAACAGTTTCACAGTGGGTACCATTGAGTGGTGCCTCCACGTCCCCCGTGGTGCCACTCATTTTTCCATCCTGAAAGCCTTCTAGAGCCGGGGATTCTGCCTGCTTGAAATAATTATTTTTTTAGTCCAGCGACTCAGAAGGAGCAGACATGGGCTCAAGTGGTGCTGTGAGTCATAGTCGGAACCATAAGGTTTTGTTTTTTTTAAAGCATAAAGGCAGGAGGCTTGGAGATGCGTATGCTTCTCCAGAGGTGGTGGTTTATAGCAGTGATGGTATACAGGAGCAGGTCGAGCAAATCGTGACCAGGTTGCATTTTTGGTCACTTTCGGGCTCAGTAGTGTGATCCCTGTCTGTTTTCAGTAAATCCCACACAATGTCCTTCGCACACTTAAGTGAGCTGTCGTTGTTCTTGCCTTAAAGGAACAGTGTGATACCCAATTTATGTAATTCAAGACTGCAGAAATATTCAAATACACCATTTTAGGATAGCCAAAACTGCATTTGATCATCATAAAGTGGGCATGTCTGTAAAGGGGAGACTCGTGGGTACCCATAGAACCCATTCACATATCTGGAGGTCAGAGGTCAAGGGACCCCTTTGAAAATCGCCGTGCCAGTTTTTCCTTGCCAAAATTTAGGTTTAGGTTTTTGAAAATGTAAGTTTGCTGCGTTATTTAACCTCCTTCTCGACAAGCTAGTATAACATGGTTGGTACTAATGGATTCCTTAGGTATTTTAGTTTCAGATGAAGCCAGTAACTTCATCACATGAGCCTGCTGCAGCCTCAAAAAGATTGAATAGTAGCCGGGCCCGACGGCGGCGGCGGCTTTGACTGCCGGTTAATTAAAAATCAATAGCGTTTTGGAGAATGGATACATATCTAACAACATAATATCACGATACTCATGTGTATCGATCATAATTTCTTACACCACTAATTTCTAGAGTAGTACAGAACGGACAAACCAAACACTGGCTCTAGAGAGAGCCTTTCACCTTTTTACTTTACCTGAAGGCCACCGTCACGACAGTGAAACTTCGGTAGCTGCAGAGTGCAAAAGCTTGGTACCGCCAGCCACCGTCTGACTTCCATTGCTCCTAAAGTAGTGTTATTATGGTAAGAATGGCCTCTCAGCAAGGCCAATGGCGTTACCACAGTTTTGCAATCGGTGGCTCACATTACCGCAGTCTTGGAAAGGAAGGAGTGAGCGGAGGGGTCCTCAATCTGCAACCGCACCATTGTACCTTTAAGCATCCGTATTTGTACACGATGTACCAACAGGTTTTGGCATAGAGGTGTTCCTCAGGTCGGCAGCAACAGATAGCAGAAGGTATTTCTTCCTGTGAATAGGTTGGATCTGATTAGTTTTATAACCCCTCTTTAGCTTTGTCATCTACTTCATGTATTTTTAATTGCAGGTTGTTACCAAAGCTCACCTTCTTGACATTTATGACATGAAATTCAATTTATTCAAAATAAATGAATATGGCTGGTATTATGATGTAAATTCACGAGCGTGTTCAATGAGTTCAGTTTTCAAGGATGCAACAAGTCATAAAGAAATATCTCAGTACATGTCTGATTGAATTTAAGAGTTCTAACTTACGGTCCAAAGTGGCTTGTTAAAGTGAGATAAAAGACGAAGTTACCGTCCCTGAGATGACAATTCAAGGGTTTGAGGAGGGGAAATAAAACCTTTGAGATCTCTTGAAATTAGTTTTATGCAAATGTAGACTTGAAAGGCTCCCTGTGCATTTAACCTTACATAAGCATTCATGTGATGTTTTTATTTTATTTCATAGAGCGGCTTATGGAAATGTGTTCAATTTGCTTTTTTTTGGGGTATGGCTGCCTCAGCTGTTCTTAAAGTCATCATTGTGTTTCTCCAGAGGACTAAGGTTCAACCAGCCCCCGGAAAATGAGGCGCGCTAGCATTTAAAGAGACCCTCAGGAGCGCAGGCGGCCTCGTAATAATTTCACCTTTACTTTATTTGGCCACAGAAAACCCCACAGAAGCAGCTCTCTGTTCACAGGTTCAGCCGGTTAATAGTCTTATGAAAGCTTTTCAGAGAGCAAAGGTTATTATTCTGTTTGCCACGGGCTAATCCATCTATTCTAGTTAATCCTTAATTGACAATAATTTGAAATGACTGAGAATATTGTTTAAGGGAATTGCACACATCTGGCCCGTGCTGTTTGGCAGTACTGTACTATATTTTCATTTTGTAGTTTTTGTGTTATGAGTGGTTGTTATAGGCTGTTTACTCTCGCTGATACAAGGGTTTGTGTTGTGTTTTAAACATGAGAAGTGTCTTCACAAGAACTGTTTTGTTCAGGCAGAGCGTAACACTACTTATCACGTCCTAATATCTTGGAACATTTTATAAATTATTATGTAAAATTATAAGACAATATCTCCTCACAGCTCAGATAGGACTTCACTCATTCTGTTTTTCAGTCTCTTACTCTTTTGTCAAACTCGTCGAGTCAGTCAGGCTTACAACCAGGGGAATATTTTCTCAGGCTGTTCACATTTTAAAACCGTCGCTCCGTGACATTGTTTTCATGGTTGCTTGACGTATGTCATTGTCTGGTCCGTATCTATTATAAAGATCTCTGAAAATGCTCGCCAGGAATTTTTGTCCTTTTGTGACTACGTAACATGCAAATGGGTTGTTGGTTAAACTGGTTTTACTAGGTACTTTCCAAACTCTGTATAATACAGAAAAAAACTCACGAGCTGATACTTTCACTTTGCGGTTGTAAAATACATAAATGTCTAGTCTTGAATATCATATAATCCCCATTATTTCAAACATAATTTCAAATAAAACATCATATATTTGGGCCAATATGGTGTTAACTAAATATCAGCTTGCAAAACAACTATATTTTCCCGCGACACTGGTTTCAGTTTCTTTGGGGGGGTTTTGACATGTCCAATGCTGATGTTGCCAATCTAACACAACACAGATTGATGTTATTTGGTTTGTGTGTTTTGTGTAAAATCCATTTACCCAGGATAATCCTCAGACCTCCATCCCCAACCATCGTTATTGAGAACGATTTTCTACTTTCTACTTGAGTATGACTGACAACTGAGTATTTCTGCACAGCAGGAGGTATTGGAGGAGTACTGCTAGGATGAGCGCTGAAAGTGATCTTCTGTGCAGAGATTATTGCTACTGGCTACTAGCCATGTATTCTCTGAATCTCCTTCTTTTGGGATGGCAACAGAAATCTCAGCGTGAGAGATCTCAAACCTTCTTTGAACCAAGCTGAAACTCTCTGCATTGTTTAATACCACATGGGGTAAGTGGGAAAATGTACAAAAAGATCAATATGCATCACCTGATTGCAATTCATCAACACTGGAATGATTTAGCAGTAGTGCTTTCTCTGATTTCGTCTATTGTTCAACGCATCAACTGTTTCAGTGTATGCTATTGAGATTCACAGCAGGCAGGATTATGATATCCATACAGTATTGGCAATCAATCAAAGTGACGGATTAGATGGAAATATACATATAGACTAGCTATTAAAGAAGTTACACATGTTACTTAATGCATATTCAGAATGAGAACGGTTTATTGACCAAGGTTTTCATGTACAAGGAATTTGCTTTGGTGTATAACCTAAACATGATAAGAGAAAAATAAAAAATAAATAAAAGTAAGTACAAAAATCATGAAAAAATAGAAGAAAATTTACAATAAAAATACAAAAAAATACTATGAAAAATTACAATGAAAGCTGTATAGGAGAGAAAGCTATGAAAATATGAAGAAAATACTAAATATGTACAATATCTGAATTAAAATGAAAGAGCTGTTTAGTTTTTAGAAGTGGTAGCTTTGTACAAAAATCAAGAAAGAAAATAAGAAAATTACAATAAGAGTACAAAAAAATACTATAAAAATATCTATACAATATCTGAATTAATATGAAGTTGATGAGTTGTGCAGTTTTTAGAAGTGGTATTTTTGTTATATATTAAACTACTGCTGCATTTTTGCTCCATATTTCACAAGAAATTTGATAAATCTGTTAACTAGTTGCTTAAATGTGACCATTTGTGTGATTAGATTGGTGCGACATTTAAGGTAATGGTTTTCATTTGTGTCTATATGAATGTGTGTCAAGGGGCTTATACCTTGGCTGCATATCATTATTAGAAGGATGAAAGGCCAGGATACTATAGTCGCCCATTAATGAGGTGACATGTAATGAATCCCCTTTGGATGGCTGTCTGCCCGGGGGTGTTAGAAATCATTGGGTGTAATGCTCTGTCTAGCTCAACACACCGTGAGGCCATTAATGATTCTGCCTCGGTTTTGTTTTGGTCTGACTCAAACAAATAAAGGAGTAGCCTGGAGCCGTACTCTTCATCTGAGAAGGGGGGCAAGTTGACGTGTTGACAGAGGCAGTGACATTTCAGTAACAGAATAGCCATAGGTGGTGGCGGGTACAGCAGCAATAAGGAAGGCAGACAAAAAAAAAACCTTATTACTACTATGAGGATTTACTGCTTTTCTCTGTTTACCAGCATTATACATTAAATACCTTTGGATTGCGGGTTGGACTAATTTGCAGATGTCACCTTGGGCTGTGAGAAATTGTGATGACTTTTTATAGTCTAAAAGATTAATGGAAAAAGTAATTATCCATCAGAATTAATCAGATTAATTCATAATGAAGGTAATTGTTAGTTATAGCCTCACATTTGCCATATTATGATGCATCCACATTGGAAAGTATTTAATTAATATAATGCTATAAATTCCAACCGTATCACTCAGCCTTACATTGGTCTGGAAATCCTATATAAAGCATTGTTTCTTGTATTCTCTGACAATACAGTTACTTGTCCATTCAGGCTTGGAGCCGTCCAAACGAAGATGTCTGAATCGTTATTCTGTCCAGGTTTAGGAATGACAACATGAGCATTCATGCTGGGTACTTGCCAAAGTGCTCAGTAGGTTCGACAGGCGTGCCATCTGCCACCAGAATTAATCACAATTTGGCTGTTTAGTTGTGCTTTTCACTGAATCCGTGTGTGTGTGTGTGTGTGTGTGTGTTTTCTTTCACAAGCTGCAGGAAAATATGCAGTTTCATTGTAATGGAAGTTTTATCTCTGCGGTGCAACTTCTTTTGTAGGTTAGGGACTTTATACAGCACTGAAGTAGTTAGGATTCTGTCTGGCTCATCTTCACACCTCTCACACCATAGATATAAAACAGTAGATGCGACATTACGTCATAACTAAAGGAATAATCATCCGCCATCTTATTGTTTCCCATTGCTTCCTATGGGCAGCAACTGGTTGTTCAGCATCTAACTGCTTTACCAAAAGAACCAAAAGAGACCAGGGAGGCTGGCATCACTTTCCACTCAACAGTATGGAGTACATGAGATTTATTTTGTATTTATGGGTCAACTGAAACTACAAAAACTTAGTGAACTGCAAGTAGATTAAAGTAATCCAGTTGGAGAAAGGAGATTTGTACTTCAGCAGTTCAGGTCAAGCTTGCAATTTTGCAAAGTTCTCGCGATTTCTCTGCATTATCATCATCGTAAAATTAATGTCCATAACTTTACCGTTTCTTTGAGAATGAAAGACAATTGCGACAAGTCTATCAGGAGTTCTGGTGAAGGCATTAACCTTTCCAAACAAAACCTAATTTACAAACTAAAATAACTCCTCATTAACAGTTCACAAGGCTCTTCAACCTCTCCTCTCAGCATCCAAACAAACCAGTTGACCGGACAAAACGGCAAAACCGGAAGTGACTGATTGTAATTGCCTCCCTATGATACCCGTAACACTCAATCTATTTAGGATCTCCACTAAAAAGATGCTGCTTAATGTAGTATATTAGCCAATTAGAATACAAAAGACAGTTATTACATATTAAGTTCAGGCAAAATTGAAAGAATAAAATAATTGTCTGCAATATAAATGCACAATTATGAGATTATCTTCATGATTAAAAGCATGATTTGTTCTCTTGGCGCTATAACAATTAAAATTCTGCCAAAATCTTTGTTGTTTTTTTGTTCATTTTAAACAGACACAATCATCTTACACTCATTACTTTGAATAAAAACGAGTATTGGTGTATTGGTTAAAAAAAATACAAGGGCTAAAAGGACAACAGAAGTCTCTTTCACCAATTACACCAATTACAGCAAGTTTAAAACTGGACCCAGGTAAGATGGCCGCACACTTTGCTTCTATACTCTTTGACGTCACATCGACTGTTTTATATCTTCAGCCTCTTGCAGTTCAGGGATCGCTCAAGTCAATACTGCAATATCCTGTTTTCTGAATGATTATTCGGCCTCATGGTCCGGTAAATATCGGATCATCTACCAAGTGGCTGAGTGAACTTGAGTATGAATTGCTCATGCAAGATGTAAGAGTCGCCACTATTGCTCCTTCCTATCTGAAAAATAATAAGATGCTGATGGAGACTCTTGTGTCTGGAAGGTTCGAGAGCACAATATGTGAAGACTTTTCGTATCTCCCCTGAAGCTTTCAATTATTCCACCCAAAACCTTTTGTAGAAATGTGCTGCTCTGTCTTTACCAATGCGTCTTAACCCCCTCACATCACATGACACCCGACTCTTAGCTACTGGCTAGACCGTCTCTGTGGAAGCCCAGGCCTTCTGCTATTAGATGAGCAATTTGAGAGAAACTAGCTTTGAGCAGTGTGACATTTGATACCGGAAAATAAGCTAGAAGACTTTTTTTTAAATGAAAGCTGATGGCACTTTTGCTTTAGTACGCAATTTGACATTACTGTCAGTGAACCTTTTTTTGAAAGCGAGACAAGTGGAACCATTGCTGATGACACTTAGAGCCATTATATTAATGTGCTTCTGCGGTTTCAGTGCATCCATGTTAGTGGCACATTAAGTGGTATACTACAACAACTGCCTCTGCAGCATTCATACCCATACTATCTGTATTATGGGTTCAATGTGCTGCTGTGGTGACCCATGTGTTAAGTGTGTGCACTGTAGTGTTGTTTGCTTGTTTTTTTTTTTGACTGTGATGAAAAGTGAGTCATGTTATGTTCAAACAGCCAGAGGTAGAGGAACCTTTTCACACTGCATCCCTCTCATAATGAAGTTTAGGTGCTGTGACCGCGAGTAACCTGGTTTCACCACTTATTGCCTTGCCAGTTATTGTTAGCATCGCAAGGTCCATAGCTTTGCTTTTGCGCTGTGATATGGCCATAAATCAGCATCAAAGCCCCACAGATTGTATTTAAGGCCTGGGCCAACATCAAAGTGTGCTTATTTATCATATTTAGTGTGATCTTAGATATCATTTCTGTGTCTTCACGCTTCATTCGCCTGTCAGCCGCAAAGTAAATCTCGGTTGGGCCTTGTTTGCGTCTTGTGTGTGTGTGTGTATGTGTGTTTCTCTATGTGCTAATAAAGGAGCTCCAGCTTGTACATGCACCTCGCCCCATCACACACAAGCACACACACTGTCAAGCCAGCTCAACCTGAAAGAACACCAAGGCGCTGCAGTTGGTGCAGAGGGCTCATGAAACCCTCCATACCGGTTTGTAGAATCAACAGGGGAATAGCTATTTAACACCGGCCTCTGGTCAGAGCAAATTGAGGTGTGGACGTACCTCACCTACACAAAAGAGGCTGTTAACACATCCATCACCACTGTTGAGCTTTTTCATCTAAAGTCAGGTTATGGGGCTGAATGTATCGAGGTCGGGGGTTGGGAGTTTTGTGAACCTAAAATGGAGCTTGTAAAGGATAACATCGCTGCTAGTTCAGCTTGGCCCATCACCACGATTTGCTTTTAAAAAAGTCTAACCACAGCGGTGCATTTGCTTTGGTTTCTCTTCTATTCTGAAAATCAAAAGGTACCTGTTATTTCCAACAAAAAAAAAAGGGACAAGGGATAAAAATGCAGTGCAGTCCCTCGTAAAGTGGGACAACATCGTCAGTGACCCGCTTACTTGACTTGAATGCTTTACGTTTTTAAAGAGGATAGATCTATGAAGAACATTATGCTCTTGTAAACAAATGAATCATACACACACATTGGCTGTATAGATATGAATGGTGATGACACAGCAAAAAAGTCACACCCAAGCATGGTAAACAAGACGGCGTCTGTGTGTCAACACGGGTCGGGCGGTTTGATGACCCCTGTACAGACCCGTCG
>CAKALG010012268.1:0-10164 GCA_916700815.1 Helicolenus hilgendorfi
ATCCATCCAATAACTGTTGAGATATTTCAGTCTGGACCAAAGTGGTGGACTAACTGACCAACCCACATTACCATTGTTAGAGCCACGTTGCAAAAACAATTAAATTCAAGTAATAATGTGACTGCACTAGATGAAAAACACACATATTAACCTTTGACTCCATCTTGTGCGGTTAAAATCAGCATGTTCATCAACGAAAAAGAGTATGATGCAACCGTGTGCGTTGCCTTCGTCCCAATACAGTCACTTTCCTTCGAATCGATACAGCAACAATGGAACATTACGAACGGCGCTCCCACGGCTTAAAGCAATGATGTGAAAAACATTAAGTCATTTGTCTGCAGTGGAAAAAAAGAGTAGGGCAATTAGGAAATATGCAATATCAGACAAAGCCATAAAGGCATCGAATGAGTAAACCATTTTCTTGGTCTCATCTAAATGTCGTTGTGGCTTCGGCCGCAGTTTGTCATTCCTCTGTAGCTTGTGAATGCCCCTCCGAGTTTATTTCATGTGACTTTTTCCACTTCCTTTTGTCTTTTGTCTTCTCTCCTTCCCTCATGATCTCCGCCTTACCCCTTTAATTTAGCTCTCCACACATATACATCTGTCTTTTTTATCTTCTTGTATCTTCTTGTATTCTGTGAAGCAGACACGACCCTGCTGTCCACTCCCATATTCTTAAAGTGGGTTCTTGAAATCACATTAACCTAATGCATGAGGGCTATATGCACCTCATCATATGGGAGCCGAACTCTTAAGTAAGCATTATGACATTTCCTCGGGATGAATCCAAGATCAACACATCTGATGAAGCGCTCCACGGTGTCTACGGTTAACTCTGGGTGCATCGCTCTTCCCATTGGGTGGCCTCTTTCACCATGAGAAAGAAACATGAGAAAACGTCCATGTTTCAGACATTTCTCTTCCATGTCACGCCCGCGCAGATCATCTCACTCTGGTGTTGTAACTCCTTCAGTCTCCATCTCTCATTAGGTACACAGACTGACCTTTGACCCCTGTCTGCTGACCTGCTCCAGGGGTTGTGTGTCTGGGGGGTGTAACAGTGAGCCAACACACACACACAGAGTGAGATAGTTATCATTTGAAGTGTGTAGAGGATGGATTGGCTGCTCTGAATTGGTGATGGGTGGCAAGCGATCGTGGGTATACTGGAAATACTGGAACTAAAACTACCAAAACTACTTTTTTTCCCCCATTAGGGTTGCCCTTTTTGCACTTTTTTCTAAAAATCACATTCAGAATAAATAGTTTCATGTGTGTGAGGGGTGTGTGAGTGTGCGTGCCTGGTGTGCCTGTACCTCAAGGTCCGATAATCCACTTGTCAACTGACCGTAAACTCAAGAGTGTGTGGTCGCCGTGACGGCTGCTGCGTGTGTGATGTGTGACATTCCTGCCATACCAGACGATCACGCAGACTAGGAGAGAGAGAAAGAGCGAGAGAGAGAGAGAGAGAGAGAGAGAGAGAGATCAGCCCGTTCTCTAAAACTGGTGAATGCACCAGTTTTCTGCAAAAGCCAGTGTTACTTGCAACATGAGTCTTATAATATGCATTTGTGAAAAGGAAGCAGTATATAGACATTAAATCCAGAGAGAGATCTAAAGAGGAATTGACTGTTTTCATGCACATTAATATTCCATTATTCCAAATATCTGATCATGTAAACAGCATAATCCATTTGGATATTCTGAATAAGGCCTTATTCCGAACGGAGCATTTTCCAATTAATACATAGGGGATATACCGATATTACGATATTATTCCGGTTTTAGGAGCGTTCTTTGGACATGTATACAGCACATGTGGATCATACGTCTCAATTGGGGTTTTTACAGCAGATTGAGACACACGGCCTCTCGTCTGTTTGCGGCCAGCTCTGTGTGTTGTACACAAACCAGCGAGCCGACAGTTTGCAGAGATGCACGGCCAAAAAGAAAAGCTCACATTTCCGGTCGGAAAGAGAAACACACCCACTTTTAAACATTATGAAAGACATATTGGATACAAACAGGTTTTTGGATGTGTGCAAATATCGCAACACCAGTCTTTTCAAGAAGGTGGTTCAAGGAATGAAGGCTGTGTGTGTTCATACCGTCAAACAAAGAAACTATATTTTTTGTGCATGTAAACGTAGTGATTAAAAAAAATAGGTTTATAGATGGAGACTGTAGCCACACTAAACTAGTTGGTACATTTGAAAACACAGTTAATGCTCAAACACTGCATTACAGCCAGCTGCTCAAGCCCATTATCACGTCGCAGGGGTCACGCCCCCTCCATTATATGAAATCTGGAAATTTCTCACCCAACAATATTTGTAATGACCAGATGGATCAGATCCTCCAAAAGCTGAAGGAAAGCTATTTCTGCTCCCCTCTGTCTTCACTGCCATTTTGCAAAATCTTTTTTAATGAAGCATCATGTATCTCTCTATTTGATGCCACCAGTAAATGTGTTCTGTATCAGTTTATTTGGTTGCTCTCTAACATCCAACAAAATTCCTCCATTCTCATTTCCCAGATCCCTCTGTGCTCCTTAAAGCTTGCAGCGGGATATTCATTGTTAAGCCTCTCAAGATGTCCAGAAAGCACAAGAGCATCTTAAAACAATTACAGGCCTCGTGTGTCATTAAAATAAAACTGTGTTCGAATGGACAAAAAAAAAAACGAGCATAATACTGTTTCTAAGTAAAGGTGTTGCTCGGTAACCCGACTGATCGGGATAATGTGACTGGAGGATCAGAGGGAACATATTTAAACCTATCGTTCCTGTTTTGTAACTTAAACCAGAGATGCAAACACACACAGACGTGCATACACACACACACACACTCTCTCTCTCAGTGGTCAGATTTATGACGTCCTCCAACATAACAGAGACAAATGGTAGCGCATAGTTGTGTGAATGGGAAGATGAATGGTGAAGCTATAAAACAACTCATGGAGAAGGCGCAGCTGACATTGTATGTCTTATCCAGCCCTGCTACAGTACACGCCTACTGCCATGTTGCATGAATCAGATTCAGTGTTTCTGTTGTTTCTATGAGTTTGTGGTTCGTGATCATTTTTACAGCTCTTTTGATGCGCTTTATGAGTTGTAGTGTGAAAGTAAAACCAAGCTGAATCATGCAAGGTGGCAAAATGTAATGTTTTTACTCTGATTTGATATCATTCAGCCTTCCACCTTCATGATCCAGCAGGTTACAGTCCTCTGCTTTTTCATCCTCATTCCTCCGTTATTGATTTAAAGTGCTCTCAGCTCACTTTTACTGCTCTGTCTTATAGAAACCACATCCTCCTCCCATTGGACGGATAACCGCCTCATAAATCAAAGCAATAAAAAGTTCTTGTTTCTTACATTTTCCACTTTTCTTTCACTCACATCAGTTTCCCCTCCACCCCTCCTCTCTTTCTCTAAATTATCTCGTCTTTATCCACTATCCCTCCCTGTTATTCTCTCCCTCCTTTTTTTTTTTTTTAATTAATTTTGCACATAAGCTAAAAAGTTTCTGGGCTGCAGTTTAGCGTTCATAACCGAAAAAAAGAAATACTGTCCTCGTAACTGTTCTGCAATGAGCCTTTCCACACTTACTCAGAGAACCAGCGGGAGGTCCGGGCCGATGGGAAGAGCATTTTCACAACTCTTTCCTGCAAGCCGTGGCTCTCTTGAAAAAACACATACATGTTGGTCAGTCAAACGTGTCCATATTCACTTATGTGTTACAATGAGAAGCGGTTCGGAGCCAGAGTCTTGCGGTGGGATGAACCCCTGTGACACCGCTATGGGAAGCTCTATACGATGCTATAGTTTTCTCAAAGAAGAGGAAGCACTCTTGGATGTTCTTGACAGTCCAAACACTTATCACAGAGCACATATAGGCTACAAAATTAAGTCACGATGACTTCCCACAAGCATCCGTTTAACACCGAGAGCTAAAAAAAATAAAAGAGGCGTCATGGTGGACACAAGGCCGAGATCCATGTTCGCACTGCAAGCAACACCATCAGCAAGTCAGCGGAAGTCCATTCACTTCCTTCTGACGAGTGACTGAGGAAACTCAGCCAATGTGTGGACCATTAACACATTTGTAAGGTGAAAAGAAAGATGAACAAACTGATCTTCTTATGACAATCACCCATCAACAGCCAATCTGATTTACAAAATCCTTGGTTTGCTTTTTGGTTTGATTTTGTTTCCGGCGGAGCAGTTTTTCAAGTGAAAAAAAGATTTTAACTCATACACCAGTTAGGCCTTCATAGTCTTCTCATACAGACTCTTTCAATGTGTGCATGCCATATAAAATCAAACTACCATTTGATTTGCTTGCTGCACATGGCTAACAATAAAAAAACTAATTTTCATTTCAAGAGTTAGATGAGAAGATCGATAGGCTACTACTCCTCCATAAGTATGGGCATTAAATATAGACCATAGACTGTTTATAAGAAGTGGACTTAGTGACCGTGACGTCACCCATTGGTTTGCTGACTGCCTTTTTGAAACCTCGAGCTTGGCATTTTGGCAGTCACCATCTTGTTTTTTTGCAACCAGAACTGACACAAGAGGATGGTGCTAAGTACAACCAAACACTAAATAAGACATTTTTAGGCAACAAAACACTGTAAAAGGGTTAAAAGTTCTAAGACGATAACATGGACAACTCCCAGACCGGACAACGCCGTGGTAGCGACCTGTCAGTCACAAGATAGCCACACCCTAAAGCATCCCCTGCTTTATGGTCTGTTTGACTCTAAATGGGACCATAATTTACTAAATGAACATCATGCTGTATTGAAGAAGACTTGAAACTAGCGATGAAGACCATAAACTCATGTTTACAATGTTTACTAAAGGTAATAAATCAAGTGAGTAGTAGGCTCATTTTCTCATAGACTTCTATACAATCAGACTTCTTTTTGCAACCAGAGGAGTCGCCCCCTGCTGGCTGTTAGAAAGAATGCAGGTTTTAGGCACTTCAGCATTGGCTTCACTTTTCAGACCCGGAGGTTGCGCATGTGACTACTCGCAAAACCACAACTTTCTATTTAGTGGTTAGGCAGCATATTAATTATTGAGTTTTATAGAAGCCTGCTTGTAGGCATATTCTTGAACATTGGAGAAATGCAGGCTGTTTCCCCTTTTCCAGTCTTTATGCTGTAGGTTAAGCTAAGCGCCTCCTGGTTCCAGATGTATACTTAGCACACAGACATGATCAATCTAATCATCTAACTCTCAGCAGGAAAGCAAATAAATATATTCCCCAACATGCCAAACTACTACTTTTTATTCTTTATTATAGCCTATACTATATACAAAACAGCTGCTCAGAGTTAGTGATTGTTAACTTAAATGAGGTTGCTAAGGTCTTAAACTGTACATGTTCTGTACTGTATACATAGTGTAAAGTTAAAGGTTTGTGGAAGGCCAACCTCCTCAGGCATTTCTGAGTCAGTGTGAGTGATTTACTGTCTACCGTGGTGAGGAAAATGCCTGCCAGAGAGATAGTATCAGCTCTACCTGGAGACTTATTAGAGCCCATCCCAGTCCATTAGTCCATTATCTCTCTGTCTCCCATTCTTTCTTTCTTTCTAACAGTTTCTCTTGACATTAATCAACATTGCTATACAATAGATCATTTGTTGCGACTCCGCTTCTCTCTTTTGTTTCCTTCTTCCTCCATACCAAGTATCAAACCAGACGTTTCTCACTCGGGCAATTACTCAGACGACTGCAGGGTCAAGCTGGTCCTCCTGCCCACGGCTACATTTCACCTCCTGGGAATGAGTGATGAGCTCTCGAATGTAATCACAATCCTGCACGGAGACCATATTTCCCACTTAGCTTCCACTTCTCGGTTGTTTCAAAAAATGTTGCATTAGGCATGTCTGACTTTTTTTTTCAAAATTTGGCAACATCTCCGGTGACTCATACGAATTGCTGCTAATAATTTATATTTAGGGAGTTTTACAGCGATTAGTTGATGTCATGTGAAAACTTGCAGTGTCTGTGACTTGCTTTTTCATACTTGAACTGAACATTTAGTTGGACATTTACTTTCTTCAGATACGCCATTTTGACAAGACAAGTTACTCTGACCTGGGTGAGGCTATAGCCTGTTACTAACTGGAAAGAGTGTTGCCGGACATCCCCTATCACCACATCACAGAGATAATGGCTACATTAGCAGCATCTCAGAGACAGAGCGAGGAGACATAGTGCTGCATTCGGCTGGAATGTTACTCAGATAAGGAGACGGCCTGGACAAGCTACAAAGAGAGCTATAGGCTAAGCATTAATATATATCCCCCCCTCCCCTCTTTCTTTCCCACACTGCACTCCTTATTTCTCTGTCCCATTTTTCACATCCTACGCTTCACTCTCCTTTCTCTTGCCCCCTTCCACCACCTTTACCCTTTTTCTTTTTACCTCCTTCATGTGTCTTGTGTCTTTCTCCCACTGTCAGTTCAGATGAAAAAGAGCCAGGAAATACCCTGTGACACCCTGATGCACGGTGTAAATCCAACTGTTAACAGTGTAACTGCCCTGCATGGTGGGTATATGAGTTATATCCCTGTGCCTCCTCCACTAAGCGGCAACCTGTGGTGCTGAGAAATGAAGCCAATGTGGAAAAAACTGCAGTTCCTCAAATGGCCACTTGAGGCTGGCTCCAAAAGCAGGTCAATCCACATTGACCTCCATGTTAAAATGTCTAACTTTACAGCAGAAATAAACATGTTTACAGCCTGGTACAAAAAACAGTTTTGGTGTCTATAACTATGACTGTGTATGGGGGTGAATTTTTATATTACTCACCCGTTTAAATTATATTAAGGCGTAAAGTAATGCATAATTGGAGACGTGACCACTTTGAGTGGCAGGTGGGTGCCGTCTCAGGTCGCTAGCGGCAACCTCCTTGCCCATTTTTGGATTAGCCGGGATTTATGTTGCGTTCCATTTACCTCGGAAATTGGAAGTCGGAGCTGGGAATGGTGTCACACCCGAGTTGACCGCATTCCAGTACAACAAGTTGGAAAACTTAACGGGGTTTGCTCCAGCCAGGTTAGCCATTGTTAATACCAGTTAACATTGCATTACTTGGACAAGTTGGACAACAGGCTACTGTGTGTACGACTGATTTAATGAGACACGAAAAAGACAAGAAGTGCTATAAACAGTATATTTGCTACAGCTTCTTTACTGTTGATGCAGCCATATTGGATATTGATGTCGTGGTTGGTGAGGTTCATTCGACTTTCCGAGTCAGAAATCAGACTTCAGGAGGCGTTCCAGTCGAACTTTCAGTTGAACTCAGAAATTCCAACTTCCCAGTTCAAACGGATCGCTGCATTAGGCTGTGTCGCCGCAGCCAAGATGGCGGCGACCGGAGCCACCCACTTTGAGCCTCACAACTGCTCTTCAGAAACCTATGGGTGATGTCACGGAGACTGTACGTCCATATTTTATACTGTCTATGCCGCCCACACACTGCTGGCTGACCCCACCATGACCATACTGTAATGCAAAGGTACAGCAGCTAATGGCTGCCCACACATGCACACCCACTCACGCTGATAAACACACATTCACAGTTGAATAATAATGTACCATGGTGTGTGAGATTACTTGTGATAAGACTTATTGGCAAAGACGTGCTACTTCCCTCTCCATGTCTATCTTTAGTTCTTATCTTTTTTTAATTATCTGTCTTTTTCATCCTCCGCATGTAACTCTGAGGTCAGCGTTTGGCGTGCAGTTGCCTGATTGGTCGTCCTGGCCTAATCGCGTGCGTCGTTTGTGTGTGTATGTACATGAACTTGCGTGTCTGTGCCCACAGCTGGAGTCTGCACACTGTGTTGGGGGGAAAACATTAGTAAATCCTGGCTAAGCAGACCACATCCTCTTCACCCTAAAGCCCTGCAGGTAATGAGACAGTGGGGTGTTACCTCTTAAAGGGGCAGCAGGAGATGACATGGGCAAGTGAGATTCATTGCCAAACATCCCTTCCTACTAAAGAGTTTTCGGCTGTACGGGAGGAATTATTGTCCAGTTTATTGCAGCGTGTTAACTCGTGGCTCTCTTCCAGTTCATTAACCTGGGTATTAACCTGTGGAGAAGTTTTGGAGTTGCACAATTTTACTGTTTGCTTCATGTGAATCCCCCCCAGCCAAGTGTATGTAATGAGAAACAGAGGTATGCGCAATTTTTAAATGGAGCATTATGACCTGTCATCAAATTATTTTCAGCTGCACATCCTCACCCCTGTGCTCACATGTGTGTGTTCAGCCGCAGAAACAAGATGCTAAATGGACATCATCTGAACCAGATTTGCATTCAAGCATGCAAACAGACAAACAAGGCGTTGCCGCCAATGACAACACTAATTTGAATTTGAGTAAGTGATTGGACAGCCACCAACTGTAATGTGCCTGCAAGCACATGATTAGAAAGGCTATCGTGTGAGAGAGTGTGACCACATTCACAACTGATTGGCTTAAATGTCAGTTTGCAGCACCATGGGACAATAGACCTCAGGGAAACAGAATTTGTGTGGGTTTTTTTGCCATGAAACTCAGATGAAATGATCAATAGCAATTTCATCTTTTAATGTCCCAAATATCCAACACACATTGGAGCACTTAATTTTTAAATAATCTCTATTTCTGGGTATAAATATATGAGACAGATGGAAACATTGTTAAGCAGAAACTGTAGCAAGGTTAAGAAAAACAAGAGAAAGAGTCGGCTCTGCTTATGCCGGCATGTTAACGTGCTCATAATCATGCTAACATGCTTTTTAGTATAGTAGCAGGTGTATTTTTGCCATGGTCACCATCTTAGTTTAGCATGTGCTGGGAATTTCATCAGTTTTGCAGGTATTTAGTCATAAATTAAAGTATTGGACATATCCAAATTTTGATGATGATGGCGTTACATGTAAAGTGAAGGGAGTTGTTCAGTAAGGGATAATGTTCGCTATACATTATCCCGCTTATTACACGGCTACTTACTTTAGAAATCAATAATTTTACACAAAAATTGTCCTCCAGAGTCCGAGATCACAACTGCATCCATAGCAACGATCTATTATTGAGAAATAACGGACCGTAGAATGCCATAATTGCAGACATGTAATAAGTAAGGGATAATGTACAGCTAGCCGAGTCCGGCATCAAAACTGTGCCCATAGCAACGGTCTGTTACACATAACGGTCAGCTATAAAGAAATAACAGACCGTAGAATGCCATAAATGACCAATCAGAATCGAGTATTCAACAAAGACGTGTAATAAACAGAGTTGTTGCAGTTCGTCCTGAGTGGGACAAGAATGGATGTACCAAATTTGGTGGCAATCCATCAAGTAGATGTTGAGATATTTCACTGGATAAGTGAACTCTTTGACTTGCTGCTGGTGCTAAATGAAAAGTCAGCAAAGTCCTTAAAGTTCATCTTCTGGGGACCATGAATGTCAAAATATAATATGTACAAAATGTCATGGCAATGTATCCAGTGGCTGTCAAGACATCTTATGAAGAAAAGAAAATTTCAACCTCATGGTACATCAAGAGGAAAAGTCAGGGCATCACCAAAGTCAATAGGATTCATCATCTTAGGCCCATGAATGTCTGTACAAGTTTCATGGCGTCCCATCCAATAGTTGTTAAGATATTTCAGTCTGGACCAAATTGGGTGAACAGTCGACGGACAATGTCTTGCACATTCTCAATACATTATGCTAACTCATACTGAGACAACAGAGGTCTATGCATTGACAAGTACGACAAATGTTCATTGTCCCAAAACTCTGAAAAACAAAAGCATCCTTCTCCAGAGTGTATTGCAAACATCAATACCTACGTCATTCAGATAATGTATGATATAATGGTATTTTGTTTCAGAGTGGGGACGCTGTGACCACATCCTCTACTCAATAAAGGCTTGTTTTGAATCCCCTCGGTTTGATTTCACTCCCCATTGCTGTTTGTCTTTAGCTTAGTGGTATAACACTGTGTCCACATCCTGTCTTCCAAGCTGTGAGGGAAAAAAAGGAAAAAAAACATTAAGAATATGGCATGAATATGCAATTCAGTTCACATGCATGTACTCTGGAGTCACACACTGTCCATCTTAACACATTGTGGGTGAG
>CAKALG010012280.1:0-13307 GCA_916700815.1 Helicolenus hilgendorfi
TGCTTTGGCAATATTGTTCACATGACAGTCATGCCAATAAAGCAAATTGAATTGAATTGAATTGAAATTGAATTGGTGTGGTCCAAGACAACTTTCCTTCGGGAATCTATCTTATCTTATCTTATCTTATTACATCAAGACTAGAAGGCACAAATTATTTTTTATCGTACAGAGTATAGAGTTTTTACTGATCCCATCAAAACTGTCAGTCATCTACCCACATTTCTTGTCTTTTGCAGGGGTGGGCAAGTCTTCCTTGGTCCATCTGCTATGTCAGAATCAGGTGTTAGGAAATCCCTCATGGACTGTTGGTTGCTCTTTGGATGTACGGGTAAGTAGGTTGAACACCTGATTTACAAAATGTGATTGAGAAAAGGTCTAAAATGATAGTGCTGGTCTTTTAAATTAACCTCAGATAAACTATATACTGCATATACTTCATACAAGAACCTTTTAAATAACAACATTTGTAAAGGCTGAAATGTTGGAACCATACATGGTCAAACTGACTGGAAAACATATGCTTAATATTAGTCTAATACATAATTATATGATTCATAGTGGTATTTAGAAAAGAAATAGCAATACCACAGTGAAAACAATACTCAAGTTGTTACAAGTAAAAGTCATGCATTCATTTTTTAATGTAAGTAAAAGCACAAAAGTATCAGCATCAAAATATAAGGACTTATTATGCAGAATGGCCCATTTCAGAATAATGTGTATTATATTAGAGAATCATAGTAATATAATAAAATCTCTTAAATGTTGCATCTGGTAAAGGTGGAGCTTATTTTGGCTGGCTCAATACATCTTAACTTATGATAATACCTCATAATTTATTTGTTGTTTATATTCCGTATTATTAATCTGAATCTCAAGTACAATATTTGCCTCTGAATTGTAGCGGAGTAGAAGTATTAAGTAGTAAAAATATTTAAAATAACTATTCAACTACAGGTCCAGGACTACAAGGAGGGAACCCCGGAGGAGAAAACCTACTACATTGAACTCTGGGATGTCGGAGGATCTGTTGGCAGTGCTAGCAGTATCAAAAGCACCAGAGCTGTCTTCTATAATTCAGTTAATGGTAAAGATGATTTCATATCATAATTAAAAAAAAAAAATCTGAATTCATTTGGGGTTCTAATATTTAGATGTGTCATTTTTTTTTTTTTTTCAGGAATTATGTTGGTACACGATTTAACAAATAAGAAATCCTCCCAGAATCTCTACCGCTGGTCACTAGAAGCTTTAAACAAAGATTCTTCTCCAACAGGAGTCATCGTCTCAAACGGGTAAGTAGACAATATACTGTATATACACACTGACACAGTTGTCAAAGTTAAAGATATTAAATTGTGTGTCAAAATGTTGGATACTGGGGCGTTAAGATCATATTCTTTTCTTCCAGCAGTGACTATGACAGAGAGCAGTTTGCTGAGAACCCGGTGCCTTTGCTGCTGATCGGCACCAAGTTCGACCAGATCCCAGAGAACAAACGCAGTGACGTTCTCAATCGGACGGCCTTCCTGTCTGAAGACTTCAATGCAGAGGAGATCAATCTCGTACGTCATATTTTTCATTCCTACAGCCTCTGACCTTAAACCCATTTCAAACATAGAGCCAGTAACATTCATCTATGTGTTGAAACAGCAGCTTATTGGCATTCAAACATCGGTCTCTGTTACAGAGATGTTCCACAAAAACATTGTTGGACCATAACAAGACAGTTACAATGAAAGCTGCAATGCTTGAATGGAATTTAGCATCTGGTACACAAAAGAGAGAGCAAAAAAGACCTGTAGTAACACTGTAGCCCCTATGTTTATAATTTGAAAATCTGTGACTTTGGAGACAGAGGCAGACGGCAATACACGGCAAGTTTATATTAGAAATGTTTATTTTTTTATACAAAGAAAAACATATGCCATCAGAACAATTTGAAAGAAGCTTCAAGCACATACACACTCTACACGTAGAGCTGTAAGATTTCACCTGAGAGAGAGAAGACTCTCTGAGGTTAGTGGCTGAAGTGCTAATTTGTTTTCACAGGACTGCACCAACCCGAGGTACCTCGCTGCAGGAACATCAAACGCAGTGAAGCTCAGCAGGTTCTTTGACAAGGTGAGGAAACCAGAGATCTCTGATGAGACACGCAGTTATTTCCTGTTTCTGTAGAGATTCTCTTTACAATAAATACAGTATGTTAATAAGATTATTATCCTTATACATACTTACGTCTTTGTGGTGTGGATCTAGGAGGAGTCATTCGAGGAGCATAAACCATCACATGTTTACCATGTAGACAAAATGTCACTCAGCCTCCTCTAATCTAAATATGTATTTAATATTTGCCAACATTGACATTAATTATTTAATTTACAATAATTTGATATGTATGCTGTGCTCAAATCATAGTGTTACGTTGAGGGAAGTGGTGTAACAATTATTTTTGTTGGTAAGATGAATATCAATGTGAATATTGAAGTGTATAAAATTCCAAACAACTTCCAAAAAGTAGGCCTAGTTACTTTTTTATATTAAAACGTAAGATTAAAGTTGTTTTTTTTTAAGTTTAAAATACTTACACAATAAAAGATACTTGTTAGACAGAAGTCAGAAAATCATGTGATTCCCTGTATTATTGTGTTGTACCAAATTTGTCATTGAATTAACAGTTAACATTTACAGTCAAGTGGGTAACTTCAAACATTTTTAGTACAACGTTCTCTGTTTCAATGCACAGAGTTTTGTATTTGTTTTAATTATTTTGTATTTCATTTACTTGTATTTATCTCATTACAGGTAATAGAGAAGAGATATTTCACAAGGGATCCAAGTCAGGTGAGTTTTACATTTCCAGTCTTTTATTTCTGTTTTTGTTAAAAGGAAATTTTCACCTAAAAAAAACAGAATTCAGTTGTGACTGACGCGGACGAGGCTTTTATTTTAAGGCGACGTTTCTTCTTTATGCAAATCCTTTTCCATCTGCTGTTATGTAAAGACTTAAACTTGTGAATTTTGCAAAAGGGAGTTAAGCACATATCAGAAATGAAGAAACATGCTTGAGGCACATGCTCTAAATGTAAAGCAAGATTTTGTGTTAAATCAAAGTTTTTAATTCCATATTTTTTTGTACAATCAGTTGTATTTGTTCACATGCAAATCATTTACACATACCAGTTTCATGATTATTTTTTTTTTTTTAAAACTAAGACTAAGATTAATTCTCAAAATGTTTACCATGATATTTAATAAGCAAGTGAAGCAAGGACATCATTCTCGGCCTCTGAATAGTGGCTCATGCAACATTCCCCAAACCCTTCATCACTCTCTTAATCCAGGGGAGGAAGGGGTGGACTTTAGTGAAGACATGGGGATACTTGGGATCATTACAATCGCTTTTAAAGGTATATTCTGTTAAACCCTGAGGCTTGCTGTTGCAGATAAGTGGTCCACCGGAGTCACCCTGAGAGAAAGACAACAGAAAGTTGATTGAGTAGACTGCAAAACAAAACAAAAAGATTACACTTGCTTACACTTGATTAATAAAAGGAAACAGTTTTCTCCATGTTTTCAGCATTATTGATCTATTTTGTGTGTTTCTGATAGATTACCTGGCAAATCCCTCCGTTCTTTTTGTTAAATTTGGTGCATAGCATGTGAGCAGGATTGAAGTTTACTGTCCATATTTTTTTGCACTCAAAGCTGAATTGCATCTTCTCCGTGGCCTCCTTCAGTACGTTTGATGCCGGCTTATTGACTCCAGTTCGGCCCCAGCCAGCAACGGAACATTTAATGTTGGCTGGGATTTTCCCATCTTTCTTCGGTAGTCCAATGGCCTTCACATACCTGTTCAGTGTGGCGTTTTTTTCTAGCTGTGAAAGAGAACAATGTATTTCATGAAAGAGTTCAATCATCTCAGATATGTTTTATGTTTTCTTTGTGTGTGTTTGTGTCCCGTTAAAGCAAGATTGAGGCTTTTATGTGAAGCAGTTCACTCCCACACCCTTTCGTTCAAATGTGTGAAATCACCTCGCGCAGCTCGAACTTTACATAAGATATCACAATAAAATTAAACTGTGATGGGTTTTGATATTAACTTTTACACAGTTTTATTTCACCTCCAGTAACATGATATCGTTGTCGAATTTTCCAGTGTATTCCGGATGTGGATGGTACTTTGCCACTCCGATCCGTTGCTGACTTTTCTCTTTCTTGCTTATGTCGTGTGCTCCAAGTACCACTTTCATGGACTGATATCTGACAAACAAGAGAAGAAATAATGTAGAAATAATATATATAAGCACTTCACACTTTGTAAGGGACTGAAAACACTGATAATAAAGTTTACTATAACTGCAATGACTTATAAATACAAACTACTTTGTATAAAGTGTTAATAATTAAGAACCCTGATAGCAAATTGAATATATTTTTCTTGACCCCAGGCTATGACAAACATACATGTATGTAACATAATAATAATAATACAACATTAAACTTGTTCCAATAAAAGCTTTAAAAGTAATTTACACATCCTTTGTAAATGACAAATATTCAGTTATGGGATTAAAACAATTATTTAAATGCAAATAATTAGTACCCATTGAATTGTTAATTGTGACATCAAAATCATAGTTTTCTTGTGGCTCTATGATTCTGCATTGATGCATAATACACTCACTCACTTGCAATGTGCTGCAGTTAGAACAAAGTCCTCCCGAATAAGTATCCCGCCACATTTATGTTCTTTATCAAACTGGAGAGATGCCATGTAGGGTCTGGAGTGAGGCTTCGCAACCTTCCCACCCACGATGCCACTCTCAGAGGCCCCTTACATCAGCAGAGAAGGTACATTAATACACAGAATACAAAGTACAAAACCCTCAACAAATTAGTATTGTTCTTATTATTATTATTACAGAATAAAGAAAGCAAAATTAGATACTTTATTCCAACTTTCCAGACATTAAAAAAGCTTATTTAACAAATCAGTTATAATCCTTAAAAACTAGCAATAACTTTGAAAAGAATTTCATCTTACCAGTGAGGGAGAGCAGCTGAAAGAAGACTACAATGCAGTATGCGTAGATCATGGTTGTTGTGCAGAAAGCTGAACAGTGATCCCCCCACTTCACCACCTTTTGTAGTCAACCGTCTAACTCCCCCAACGGAAACTTGGTGGGCAGGTGTCATTGTTGCACAGAAGAGATGAGTTCACACCTTTCTTACTGCAGCATGAGTTTTATAAAACCAGATAAAACTGGTTGGCACACATACATCGTTGTTAATTCATCAATAATTCTAAATCTGTAGCACTTCACTGTATTACACTCTGTTTGGGTCTCCTTGTGCCTCTACAGAACAATAAGGAATTTTGAAAAGACATCTTTGGAAAGTTTTAATTTAATTGTGAACAGGAGTTTAGGTCTGTCTACTTGTACCATCTTTATTTATTGCCCCCAAAATCAGAAAGGTTCATATTTACTGTCACAAATAAACTCATTCTTAGCTGCTTGTTTTTAATCATAGGCTACATTTACTCTAAAGGAAGAGAGTTGAGGTAAATGGTTGAGTGGAGAACTGTGTATTAAGGCCACAGTAACCACAATGTGCACAAAGGTAGTCACACTTCACACACTGAACTACACTCACACATGATGCTGTAGTTTCTATCCCTCATGTATTTTCTCAGAAATGTATTTGACGGTTTCTTAAAAAGATAGGCATGCATGTCAGCAGTATACTCTAAAGCTCAAGTACAGATTTTAAGAGGGTTTGTAAGCAATTAGATTGATTTGAGTATCGAACCTGATGAGCTCAGCACTCGTCTGCTGCAGGACTACATTGTCCTCAGACACTTTGTGGATTTCTGGACCTTAGCGTGATATCTGGGGGGAGATTAGAAGTCAATTTAAGCTGTTAATATTAGCCCTTAATGTTTTATTTTAATTTGTAAACCTTCAACAACAAGAAAGTGAGCCTAAAATGCCAGACGGGGTTGTGTGATATACTTGTCCACACATTTTCTGGGACAGTGGAATAATGCTGTCTGATTAACCCTTCACACATGTGTCCTTTTGATAAACTATCATGGCACAAGTATAATTAAATACAAACAAAAAATAGGAGATATTTGGCTTTTCAAGGGAGCTGGTAAACCTTATACAGCATAATGCTATTGGGTCTACGGACCACTAGATGGAGGTATAGAAAAGAAAATTAGCAGCCCAAGTCCTCATGTAGCCTACACCAGTGATTCTCAAAGTGAGGTTCAGGGACCCCGAGGGGACCGTGGCACTGTGCCAGGGGTCTGCGAAATAATTTAGCCTGTAAGTAACTATACATTATCATTAAAAAGTTCATGTCTACAGTAAACAGTCTACAATAAAACATGCATATTGTGTCCATTACTCCCACCCATGTTAGCTTTGGGTCAGTAGAAACTGATATGAATGTGAAAAACAGCAATAAGTTCATTATTTTAAGCACTTACTGACAGTCAGCTTTAGACTGGTATCTTGTTTAAATGTCTGGATTTATTAGGACTATGCCAGTCTTGCTACTATTCATTTTTTGAAAGCTTTTAAGATTGAGATGAAGGCTATGAATGCTGTGAAGTTGAGTCCAAATGCAATTTAAATAAAATTAAATGTATATTAATGGGATTAACATTCAATAACATTACTAATTTCACCGGACCTAAAAAAGGATTATCTAATTTTATCGTATCTTAACATGATTCAAATTGAAGTGGGTTTTAGTTTATCACTATGAAACTGGTCTGAAGTATTTAGACTGAAAAGTTTTAGAATACAAATAGTAGACATCCAGGAGTACAAATGGCGTGACAAAGCATAGGTTTAATCGCTGTTACAATGATGAGAGGGTCCCTGTAAAACCATTTCCCCCACAACCACAGTGCTGGAGAAACTTCAAAGTGAGGAAGTGGATTCAATTCAACAATTTTTTTGTGGCCTGTTATAAAAACATTACAAAAAAAAATCCATGACAAAGTTTAAAAAACGTATTTTATTACGTTTGTTTTCCAGAGGATGGCTTCAAGCAATCATTGCTGGTAGTGTGTTCCACATGGGTTAAAGACAGAGTGGTACACACCCACACACGCACACACACATATTGTACGCACAAACCATAGACTGTATATATAGATAGACAACATGTCTTCACTTCCTCCCGCTGTACAGATTTGAAGCCAAACTATCCTGGACACGGGCAGTGAGACCAGTGCAAACCAATCGTGAGCCGAGCACGGCCGCAGTTTGTCAGCCAGAGAGACTCACAGCTGCCAATCATGACGTCTCACCCCCTTTTTATAGCATCAAGTAACTAATTAAAATCAAACATATCAGAAAAAGAAACACTTGAACATGCATCCGCATGATAAGAACTACCTAAAACGACAGAAACCATCTTTGGGTAAAATTTATTTGACTGTTTAGTTTGGCCCATGTCCCATCCACTAACATGGAGGAGGGGGGATTTATGACATATACTGCAACCAGCCACCAGGGGGCGATTGAGATGTTTTCGCTTCACTTTTGGGGAGTTGTCATGTCCATCTTTATATACAGTCTGTGGTACAGACACATTACACACACACACATACCCACATACACACGTACAGTGCACTAGTCTGAAATCTCATTGCAGTGTTTTAACCTCCATTATTCACTTCATTACAGAACATACAGTACAGAACCGAATGACTGCTGCATTAGAGACACTACTCTTTCTTTCTCTTTGGAGTCCCCTTCCTGCAACACTTGCGGGTGCAAAACAAGCAGCATTTGAGTGTCACCCACAGGACAGTGAGGACAATGATGAGAAGAAAGCCTATGACATCCAGGCTATGGTACTGAATCCAGTTTAAGTCGTGGGCAGCTACTCTTAAGTGTTCGGCTCCTTTGTGTCTAATGACGAACTCAGTCCAGAAAACAGCCAAGTCCAAAGGCTCAACAGGACGGTCCAGGTGTATCTGAGACAGCGCCACCATTTTCTCTTTGTAACTGGGGAGAAAATACACAGTTAATAGGATAATCTCCAGTTTTTATCATCTCAAAGCTTACAGTATATCCTCACATATTAGCATAACTATATTCTATGACACTGTTCACACTATAAATGTATAAAATACGAACATTTACTTCAGTCTAAAGAACTGCAAATGAACGGGGTAGCTTGCCTTCTAACAACAGCAGCAATATCAAATTGATAACCATTTAGAAAACATATTAAAAAAAAAACACTTTTACGAGTAATTATCTTAGGGAAGTATTTATGAAACTGCCTGCATTATGAAATGTGTTTAAGTATAAACTAGTATAAAGGAAGAAAGCCTCTATATCGCACACTATATCTCCGTGGATTTATCGTCTACAGAGTGGAGGGAAATTAACCGCAGAAAGTGACTGAAATTGTGCAACAATAGGCATTCATTTCCAAACATTTTCACATTTTCGGTGTAGCGTTCATACGTTAATATAATCCAGTACAGTAGTGAAAAAATGTATGCATTATTAATGGAAAAAGTTCTTTAACATTTTTGTATTTTTCACTTATTCATGCTGCTAAGACCTCTGCTCGGGTTGACATTGGGTGCGTATGTGAAACTGTGGCGGGTCTATTGGAAGCATGGGCTACACCACACCAGCACACAGTCTTATTTACATACACATTGGCCACAAGTTGCGCTATGTCGCCCACGTGTATAATAGTAGCCTTATTTGTTTCCAATAAAGCTCCACAGGACACCTTTAATTTGTACCTTTTTCTTTAATAGTAAGTTTCATGATTTCCAAATACAACTGAGGGACTATTCTCTTTCATTAACATCCGCTTGTCTTACCTTTTGTCATGGATGACTTTATGAAGTGCAGCCAACAGGGTTTCACTCGTCATATCATACATTCTGAGTGACTCTGCAACGCCGCGGATCACCATGCGTTGCACGTTGTCCCCCTGGTCCCCAAACAGTGGAAACATCAACATGGGTACAGCGTTACAGACGCCCTCGTAGATGCTGTGGGTTCCTCCGTGAGTGATGAAGGCTTTAACTTTGGGATGGGCTGAGGAGAAAACAGACAGAGTTACAGGTCCAGTCCACCTCACACCAAATGCAGGTAAAACATACTTATGATATGAACACTGTCTGGAGAAAGCTAAACACACCTAGGAGATCATTCTGAGGTAACCACTTCATAAGTCTCACGTTCTTAGGTAGATCTTCAGGTATGACTCCAGTGTATCTCCACACAACCTGAAACAGAAATAACACCTCTTCATTTTTAGCATGTGATGTGCAAACTGTTCATGTAATGTTAATGCAGTGGTTCCCAAACAGGAAGTTTGTGTAAAACGAACAATTTGGATGAATTTTGAGCAGATAATTTCCTGTGATTATTGCATCAGAGATGAGTTTTCCTGTTATTTTTAGGAACTTTCAATACAAATCTCTGTATTGTGTATTTTCTTTTTTAATTTTTAACAATAATTTATACTTAATAGTAACAAAACAAATGCAGTGTTTTCTTCTCCCTGACACTTGGCCATTGTTCTAGCTCTACGTTTTTTTTAACTGCATACTTTACAGTTTAGCAGAGAGGGATTAAGTCTCCATGAATATAATTTGCGTTCAGGTTTTCACCGTGCCCTTATCCTGTTTATATTTTAAAAAACAATCCAAACTTTAGAAATAACAATTTAATTTATTTTTCTTCATAGAAATTAATGCTGAGATATCGGCCAACCCCTTAAAATCAAGGAGGCCTCGCGACCCCCCCATGAAGCTTTGGCGACCCCTACAGGGGTTCGGGACCCCCAGGTTGGGAACCATTGATGTAACAAGGCAAGGGACAATGTCCAATGGTTCAAACTACTCAGGGCTTTAGCATTATATTCTGAGTGTGAAAATCACTGCCTAATGTGTCAATGTTTGCTTGTGTAGGTAGAAACTTGTGTGTTTTATTTGAAGAGAATAAATAGCAGTCTAATAAAAGTAATCAGTAGAGGGTTTGTTTTGTACAAACTGCTCTAAATTATTGGATTACCCTTTGAGGAATTTGCCGAAAGGCATCAAGGAACTGTTTAGCCTTCTCCACAGGCATGCTGGACACAAGAGAGCCCAGCGTAAAGACGATAAAGCCGTCGTCTCCCGAGCCGTTCACAAACTCCTCCAAGTCCTGCAGGGAGGGTGGGAAAGACACACAAATTAGTTCTCAGTCACAATGAAAAGTGAGATAGAGTGGGCAATGACCAAAATGCACCAGCTTTTTTTCATTTTAGGGTGCAGCCATTAGATCACTTCCATCTGAAAGCTGCCGTGATACATTATTTTCAAATGTATTGAAAGGAATTCATTTGATCAACATTGTATTCAGCAGATCCACCCAATTAGTGTGTGGTGGAAATTCGTCTAAAATATTGAGAGTTGCAAATTCTCCTAGAAATTAGAGACTCTGTGTGATGAATCAAATCTCTTTACTTCATGCAGCGTGGAAGAAAGCCCCATATGGTTGCTCTCTGCCTTATATATCATCAGGTCAACAAAAGAACAATAGTTGCTGACCTCATGACAAGTTTGATTCAATCAGTCATTCACCTGAGGCCTTCGTCACAGCTGACTGTCTCACACCTTAAACCCAGAGAATCACATATAGGCATCACCAAATCAATCTATTGATTAACAAATCAAGTATGTGAAGGTATGTGATTCCCGTTAACAAACAGGGCTCCTCACTGCCTTTCTTACTGTAGCTGGCCATAGTCCACCAATCTGCTAATCCTGGCTCAGATTTCACACACAGAAACCTCCATTAGAGCAGACAAACCTGTTCTTTCAGTGTTGTGAGCCAAATCACGATAAACAGTGTAAGCTATCTTTACAATCTTTTCAGCACCAGTGACTCATACTGTATGTACTATATCTCCATATTCAGTTCAAAGGTGAAAGTACTTTCTTGTACCACAGAAAATGATTACTGAAAGTATTATTTGTTGTATAATGTTGAAATATTTTGCAGGTCCCCAAAATGTATGTATTTTTACTTGTCTATACTCTGACACAGCTGTTCTATTATAGAGCTTTTTTCATATCTTTTTGCAAGAGCGTGGTCTTGCAAAAAGTATTTCGACCAATGAAATGATCCCTGTCTCGTTGCGGGTGTGTTCACTTTACTTCTTGGAGCGTTCCTGACAGGCCAACCCCGTCTCGAAGGCGTATAAATACCACGACATTACAGACATTTTGCGTGTCATGAGTATGCATTGTACGCCACTTTTTGCATGCCAACGTCTGCAGTTAGGTTCAGTCAACAAAACCATTAACTTAGGTTGAGGCAACAAAACCACTTAGTTAGGTTTAGGAAACACGTCATGGTTAGCCTTAAAATAAGTACGTAAACTAAGTAAAATATGTACGGAAACAATGTAACACAACTACAGAAAACACATCACAAATGGTACTAAAAACAAACGTCATTAACAAAACAAATTAAAAAAAAACACCGGTCTCAAACACCGATCTCCTGCTAAAAAGTTTGGTGTTTGTTGGACCCGCCCACCATGAGCGTTTTTTACTCGCTTTTTATATTACGTCACTAACTCTTACTGTAGCATTTATACTCAAATGTGTTTACAGTGTAGTCAGTTCAGGATACATGGCGTACAAATGACACGCGGAAATCAAGAAAGGTGTACTTGCAGCACTCTAAATGCCTTGTGCATTATCATGGCATTCACACGCCTTTTCGTGCGAACGGGCTAGACGGGCGGTTACTCTTAATATGGATCTATCTACTTCCGCCCTCCAAGGTTTTATTAAATGCACTTCCCTTGCTTTCTGCATGATATTTGGAATAAGATGAGTCATGCTCTCAAATTGAAAAAACACGCTCTTGAATAAAGATAGGAAAAAAGCTCCACATTTTGTTTCCTAAATAGTTTTGCAAGCACTAATGCAGAGATATTAAATTCAAAATGTCAAATGTAAGTAAGCAAAAAAAACATTGTATTCAGAAAATTTGCTGACGGGTTCAGCGCATACTGCACATGAAAAAGATAAGCAAATCAAATATTTGCGATCCTTTAAGTCATGGACACAGATATGAAACTAAGATTTAAAGTTGCATCAAGTAATTTTTGTGGGCAGTTGGGGTCACAAGAAATCTACAATAAGCTGAAAACAGGTATATTGGACATATTATCACCATATTAAGTTATTTTGGCCAACATGTTGTAGGCAAACAATGACCTATTTGCACATCAGACAGACACAGAGCAACCTTAGCTAAGCATTGGGCTAAAACAGCTGCAGAGTTGTGTAATAATTCTCCATGGGTTCATCACTATGAGCGACACCTTTCATATATTACACTGTTTTCATTACATCAACGTCTAAGGAGTTTGCTTTAGCCTGACTCAACGCAGTCCAAGTCTATGCAATGTGCCTTGAGTGGATCCAGATGTGATGCCTGTTTGTTTACTCTGGCATACATTCATTGAATACTCACCGCTGGAAGAGGAGCTTTCTCTGCACAATTGATACCTCCAATAAAAATCATGTTTGGCAAGAGAGGACTGGGCCATTCCAAAACAAAGTCGTATCTCAGAAGCCAGATAGCGGCGTGACTAAGAAGGTCCTTGTAGGTCATGTTGTCTCCTACATACTTCCTGACCGCATCGTCAAAGCGGGCATACATTATTCCGCACAAGTAGGACTCCAATATAGACATGGCCATGTTTTTGACTCTCTGTGGGAAGGTCATGATGTCTGTATTGCCAGAGAAGGCTGCAGGAACGTAGGAAGGAGGAGAGGGGCACTGGTTAGCCCTTACATCCAGCCGACATGGAATCCCACGCAGGAAATAAACAGCTGGAATGGAAAAGACATGAGAAAGGATGGAGCCGCAGGGGAGGAAAGGGTCTGTGAGCACAAGATCGAAGCCCACTCCCTTCAGTCGACTCATTAGAGGCTGGTTGTTCAGCAAATTCTCGCAGGCTTCGACCTCCGATGAAGTATAGTTAACCAAACGCTGCACATTGATAAATAAATCTGTGATTTCTGGTGGCTTGAGGAACACTCCATCCTTCAGCTGCTTGTATCTATCATCCAGTTCGGCTTTGGTGTAGGGCACTTGGTAGATCTCAGTCTCGTAGCTCTCAGAGCTGTGGATCAACAGGCTTTCTTCAGGCACCAGCACGGTCACCTCGTGGCCCCTGCGGCTGAGCTCCTTCACCAGTATCTTCATGCTGAGCCAGTGACTCCCATCCACAGGCATTAC